>JACXGM010026196.1:0-14976 GCA_016801145.1 Umbra pygmaea | reverse complement strand
GGCCTGCTTTTCTTCAGCAGGGACAGGGAAGATGTCTAGAATTGATGGGAAGATGGATGGAGCCAAATACAGGACCATTCTGGAAGAAAACTTAAAAGAGTCTGCAAAAGACCTGAGACTGGGACAGAGATTTGTCTTCCAACAAGACAATGATCCAAAACATAAAGCAAAATCTACAATGGAATGGTTTACAAATAAACATATCCAGGTGTTAGAATTGCCAAGTCGAAATCAAGACCTGAATCCAATTGAGAATCCGTGGAAAGAACCGAGAACTGCTGTTCACAAACGCTCTCCATCCAACCTCACTGAGCTTGAGCTGTTTTGCAAGGAGGAATGGGCAAAAATTTCAGTCTCTCGATTTGCAAAACTGATAGAGACATACCCAAGCGACTTACAGCTGTAATTGCAGCAAAAGATGGCGCTACAAAGTATTAACTTAAGGGGGCTGAATAATTTTTCAAGCCCAATTTTTCAGTTCTTTATTTGTTAAAAAAGTTTGAAATATCCAATAAATTTCGTTCCACTTCATGATTGTGTCCCACTTGTTGTTGATTCTTCACAAAAAATTACAGTTTCATATGTTTATGTTTGAAGCCTGAAATGTGGCAAAAGGTCGAAAAGTTAAATGGGGACGACTACTTTCGCAAGCTCCCTGATTCCTTGATCCAGGTCTGGGAGGAGATTCCCTAGGACACCATCAAACCTTTCATCAGGAGCATGCCCAGACGTTGTTGCGTGTGAAAACAGGCACTTGGGGGCCGTACACATTACTGAGTCACAATGTGAGTTGCTGTGGTGAAATTCATGCAAGTTGGACCAGCCTGTGATTGATTCGATTTTTTCTGTGAGTTTGAATCCAGCTCTGAATCGGTTTGTGAATTTGGTTCCCATTGACCGTTGTTAAGTCATTTCAATTTCAACAAATTACCCAATTTACTGTAAAGATTTTGATCATTGAAATGTTTCATTCAGCGAGACATGATGTGTGAAATGATTGTTCCCTTAATTTTGTTTTAAGCAGTGATTGACAATAGAGTGCAATATGAAGATCTTACTGACATTAGTGGTGTTACAGTAGGTCAATTGAGACCTCTACAATGGATATTTGTGTGTCCATCAGATTAGAAAAGTTTGCTGTAGTGAGAAATAAAAAAATTATACTACAGTAATAATAAAACAATTTGATTTATTTAGTGGTTCTCTTGGTGCCCAATATATAATTGAATCTTCTCACACTGGAGGAATGAACAGATTACATTTTGAGAAATTAAAAGTAATTCTGTTACAAATATATATAAATACAAAACTCTGCTGCAAATTGGCTAAAACCAATGCGGACTGTGTTCTGATCTATATAGAGCATATACTGTACATTTATGTACTGCTCTATATTTTTATTTGTGAGCTGGCTGACATTCCTTGTGTTTGCTGTTGTTTTTTAGCCTCCATGGGTTCTGAAGCTACTCAGGTCACTGTGGTAACATTCGTTATGACACCTGGTATTTGTTGCCATGTCACTACAGGGCTATCAGCTGCTATGCTGCCTAGTATGTTGTTGTTGTAGACATGTTCGTTTGTTTGTTTGTTTGTATGCGACTTGACTGCACCTAATGACAAACCATGTCTGCTCTTTCCATCTCCCTACAAATCTGTCGATGTCCTTACTTTAATTTCCTCCAGTCATCTCTACCGTCTAAGGGGCTATTATAAACAACATAAGCTCTCACCTACAGCCCCTGGCTTTTACCAGCATCCTCTAATTGAGCTACACAGGAACACTAACATAAAAGCATAATATACTCCTATTACACTCTTATCACTTTACATTTAAAATGATTTACATTTAATAATTGCAGGACTTAATGCCCTGTAATTGGAAGAGCTGTTCTTGCATATGTTCTTGCTTTTCCATTCAAAAGAATTAAGTACGATCATAATAAATGTTCAGTGTTTAAGATGGTTGTTTATTTATTTTCTCTGAATGTCAGTAAATGGTTTGGACATGACGTTCTTGTACCCCCCCCCCCACAATTCCACAAAAGTACTTCGGACCATGCTTACTGATCTACCGAAAAAGTATTTACCTTTAAAATGACCTCTTTTTAACCGTTCTGTACACTAATGTAATTTTATCTTTCCTTCTTTTTTTTCCTTCTTCCTCCTACACTTTTATACAGTTTCTTCCCCTGTCTCTCCTCCCTCCAGATGTTCCCTTTGGATGTTCTCCTTTCTCTCTTCTCTCTCTGCCTCTACCTCTCTCGCTCGCTCTCATGTGGAATGGAACTCTTACTTACTTTCCTTCGCTCTCTACATCCAGGTGGTCTCTCAAGGTTTGTACCTGGGTGAAAAGGCCTATCTGAAGAGCAGCTGGAATATTCTGGATGGTTTCCTGGTCTTTGTATCGTTGATTGACATTGTGGTGTCCATGGCAGCTGAGGCTAAAATCCTGGGGGTACTCAGGGTACTCAGACTGCTCAGGACACTACGCCCCCTGAGGTAAGGAGGACTTACTGCAGGCTAAAAGTGAAATCCTTTGGCGACTCGCTGTACTTAATGTGCTATGTGTCGATTTTAAGCTGTGACAATGAAACTAATTTCTCATTCCAGCTGACATTGTAAAGAATAAATTTCCCAAAACATATGTATATGTGATTATGATTACTTACAGTATGTAGTGCTTTGTAACATAAAAATGCACGGCCTAAAATGCATATATTATATTAAAGATGGACCACCGCATGCCTATTGATAAACACTGTGGAATAACAACTTGTCATGTACTACTCATTGAAAATTCTGAAAAAATAGCTAAATATACACTGTATAGTGTAGATTTAATCTTAGGTACAACACTTGAATATCTGACAAATAAGAGGGAAAACATTTTTATTGTGAATCCAATTGGTTCTTAAATTTTTATCAAGCCATTGTAAACAAGATATTTCAAGAGGCAGACTGTGATTTTGGCCACTGGTTGTAAATTGTGTGCTATTGTCGTGATTTGTGCCCCATGTCATCAAAACCAACTGATGTCAATTTAGATTTTCATGGTTAGAGATCATGTACAGTACAAATACATAGTTTATTACACATCCAGACCAAAATGTTATGTTAATTGCAAAAGTCACAGACTATATGACTATATTTAAATGATCCATTTCAAAACACCAGGCTGTTGCTGCAAATTGACAATGTGTGTCCAGAGTGAAAAGTATTGAAAAGGCCTACATATACTGTATTTATCTTTCTCATTCTCATACACACTCTACACCCCCCCTCTCTCTCTCTACATGCCTCTCTCTCTCAGGGTGATCAGTAGATTTCCCGGCCTCAGGCTGGTGGTAGAAACACTCATCACATCTCTGAAGCCGATAGGAAACATCGTCCTCATCTGCTGTGCCTTCTTCATCATATTTGGCATCCTGGGAGTGCAGGTAGGACCACATTGTTACAGTGTAAAGAGCACTGTTCTGCTCTACAGATATCTATTTGTGAGCCGCCTGACATTCCTGATGTTTGCTCTAACACTTGTTATTTAGCCTCCATGGGTTCTGAAGGTCTGCTCAGGTCACTGTGGCAACAGTTGTTATGACACATGGTGTTTGTTGCCATGTCACTACAGGGCTATCAGCTGCTGTGTTGCCTAGTATGTGGTTTGTTGTCATATCAGTGTGTTTGTTTGTTGGTTTGTATGTGACTTCACTTTACTTAATGACAAACCACTTCTGCTATTTCACTCTCATCCCAACCTTTCGATGTCCTTACTTTAATTTCCTCCAGTCATATCTACCATCTAAGGGGCTATTATAAACAACATATGCTGTCACCTAAAGCCCCTGGCCTGTACCAGCATCCTCTAATTGAGCTACACAGGAACACTAACATAAAAGCATAGTTCATATCCTCATATTCCCTCCTATTACTTCACATTTAAAATGTTTTTCTTTTTAACAACCATATTAATTATAGACTTGAGCCATGTCCTTTGATCAAGGTGACCTGACAGACATCCCTGTTTTACAGTTAGTAATCGTAGGATGTAATGTCCTGTCAATGGAGGAGCTGTACTTTCATACTGTATGTCTTTGCTTTTCCCTTCAAAATAAAGAGGTAAAATCATTATGAATGACTATTCTGTAGGAACATTGGTTATTTAACCTCTTAGGGATCAGCGTACCGCCAGCGAGATGTTTTTGGCCCAAAAAAAACTAGAATCACAGTTCACAAGTCCAATTTTAGTTTGTATATATATGTCTCATATGTATAGAAAGCTTAGAAACCCACAAATTTAGCAAATGTCTCAGTTTTACAATAGCTCTGACCTTAGAATGTCAGGGAATGTTTTGGATGGGTTGTTCTCATCTCCCCCCTAATACATTGACAGTAATGACAAGATGATTATAGGTTTTTATTCTAGGCATGATAATTTTATCATGTCATGGTAATAACAGGCTACAAGAATGACTTGTTATTGGATGCCAGTCTGTACTGTATACTGTCTGTTGCCTTGATTTTTAATTGAGGAAGTGGGAAAATATTGTTTTAGAGTTCCATACTAGACATCCTAAATACCGCAAGCACACCAATGTGAGTGGTGCCCTTGCATTTGAAATTAGTTTTCCTCATTTGCTCATTTGGATACTTGAACAGGGTTTCATGTTCTGTTTGCTGTTAAAAACAAGGATCGCAATAGGCACAGCATATATTTTCTGAGACATTTGTTTATGTTCAAGTCATTGGAACATACAGTAATATATAAAATTAAATTAAAACAATAACGTTGCTGTTCAACGTTTCGGTTGTTGTCAGAAATAACTTTATTTTACTTCATCGTCCTCATCTGCTCGGTGCGTAATGAGTAATCCAGATGCCTATTAGGTCCCAGTGTCCCGGAATGGTCAGTGCGTGTTATTGTGAGTTTACCTCCTGTCAGAGGAGAGAAGAGTCGTTTGTCATCTGTGTATTAGGATTAGCTGACGGCAGTGTGAGGGTAGTCTTCACCTTGTAATGTGTCGTACAGTATGTACTATTGTATAGTATGAGCAAGCATATGCTCTTCTTCCTTGGTATCACCTTCGATGCATCGTAGAGCATCGTAGCTGAATAGGAAACGAAGTGCAGCCACTATACTTTTGCACTGTAAGACAGTAGTCCTAAACCTATGTTCCAGTGCCTTTTATGTTCATGTTAAACATCAAGAACGCTCCTCCCTGCTTTGATCTCCGTTCCTCTCCTCACAACACCACAACATCTATAGCTGATGTGACAGATTTGGTAATAAATTATGGATTTGTGATACCAGGGGATTGATGTTTCAATTAAACTAATGTGTGAACTTGTTCTTGATTTTTCAGGGATCTTTGCATTTTGTAGATTTTGCATTACAACTTCCCTGACTCTGATAAATTTGTTTTAAATGTAATCCACTGTGGATTTCTATTTGTGTGCTCCAGTAGTTTCCACGGGACATTGTTTATACTTTCAGCCATGATCTGTTCAAACAATGATCACATTTACTAATTTATTTATTGGTTGTCAGAAATAGATGTCATATTCTGATCAATAAAAATACAAAATATCATTTCAACCAGGCAGAATAAAATACCTCATACGGATGCCTCAAGGAGGATGGGACCAGTGATGCCTTTACTAAATGTATTTTTAAGACATGTTTGTTTCTAGCATTTGTTATGCTTTATTAGACATGTCAATGAAGAAAGCTAGACCACTACTACAGTAGTACATGTGCACCTGAGGTAGTCACTTACAGTGCTGGATTACCCTAGGCCGTTTCTTAGGGAACGTTTCTCTAAATTGCAGTTAAGAGATTTGGATTTTATTTTTGACATAGTAGATTTAATACTGTATATATATACTGTATATATATATATATATATATATATATATATATATATATATATATATATATATATATTTATTTATTTATTTATTTATTTATTTGGTAGGAAAAACTTTCCCAGTTTTATGTCATTAAATCAACAAGAAATGTTGCCTTTAGCTAACGCTAGAAGAGGTTGTCAAAAACTACTCTCAAAGGCTGCTTATGCTAGCTATAAATCCACCGTATTTTGCCACAGAAAGGCATGTACTTCACTTAGCAGAAGCTCTCGTCGAGAGAAAAGTACAGATGTGTTTACATTTTAACACTGGTCCTCCAGGGGAATTAAGCCCAAACCCTGGTCGTACAAACACCCGCTTTTATTAAATGACCTACTTGTTTGATTAGTGAAGCTGAAGTCAGCAAGTTTATGTTACTCTTATGTTTGGTTGACATGGCTATTTAACGTTTATATAGGTCGGGTGTTTTATTAGTTATTCCACAATCCTTTGCTATATTATGAGTCTGACTTTTTAAACTGTTGGTGGATTGATATGGAAAACATGTAAAAATATTCTGTAATATTTCCCAGGTACCTTATTCTTCCAACAAAACTTTTAGTTACTAGTAAATATTTAGTTACTGTGTTTGTCAGTCTAAACTTAAATGTGTCGCATTTGGGGTCTGTTAGTTTTTATTTTTTGTCTCTTTTTCCTCACATCTTCACTGCTTTTGTCTTTGTTTTTTTATCTTCTAACTCTTCTAACAGATTTTTTATTGTCTCCCTGTGATTGGTCAAGTGCGATTGGACGTTTTAAACATCTCAGTGAGGAGCTCAATCAATGCTCTCCGTCAGTTTTTTCCTTTAGCTTTTTGGATTGCAATTTTCAAAAAAATATTGTTATTATTATAACATTACATCAAAAGATATTTGGGTATTTTTAATGATTTCCTCCCGCAGTGTGCCTATATATATTTTTGTAGTCAAAATAATAAGCCAATATATAGAGTAAAGCTGAACCTGTTTTTGATGGAACCATAAAGGACAGTAAGATGTAAAGTTCTTCTGAATTTGAAATCTAAATCTGTCATGTAATGTACTCTTCCACTATTTGGAAAAAAAGGAAAAAACTTAAAAGAAGTGGGCTTCCATTCCACATTTTCTTTTACCTGTCATCGTTAATGAGTAATGTTTGCTCAAGTATTTCTGTGTCTTTTAACAACTGTCTAATGTTTGGTTGACAGAGAAAAAATGTTATTTGGATCTAGTTTAATTATTTATTCTCTTATGTGATTTATAGTTTGTGTTATGTTTATTTGTTGCCAGTCTTAACATTATTCATGCATGTAACATTTTGTAACATAATCAATCAATCAACAAACCAAAAAAAATATGGACACATTAGAGTGACTGAGTTTGGATATGGTAAGAATCTGGAACAAACCTCTATTAGTCTATGTGTAATGCCTAAATGGTAGTATAACCATTATTAGTGCATTTATAACACCTACACAGTAACATAACCCCTGTTTGAATATACACTGCATTCCAAATTATTATGCAAATGATATTTTACACAGATTTAGTTAAATAGTCGATGCAAATGACAGTCAGTATAATTTTCAAGTCACCAACCATTAGGGTTTAAGTCGACTTTCATTGAACAAACCACCCAATGAAAACAGTATTTTTTTCAAAAATAGAAAAACTCAAAATGCACTGTTCCAAATGATTACGCAGCATTAGTAGGTCATGTTTTCTGAAATTAAAAGCTTTTTCAATCAAACACATCTTCACTCTTATGGAGAGTTTCTGCTTGAATTTCTTTGCAGGATGTCAAAATCTATATACCGGTACTTTGGCAAAGTCATTTTCACACCTTCAGGGACCATTAAGGGGCCTACCAGCTCTGTTCCCCCCTATAGGGGCCTACTAGCTCTCTCCAATTTCTGGCCAAAAACATGACTCTGTCACCTCCTTGCTGAATATCAACCTACCATCCACTGCTCCATCCATCTGAACCATCGAGGGTTGCACGGCAAACATCAGTAAACAAGACTGTTTGAAAATCTGTCTTCCTGTATGTCTGGGCCCACTGCAACCGTTTCTGCTTGAGAGCATTGGTTAGGGGTGGCCAATAGTAGGTTTATGCACAACTGCAAGCCTCTGGATTCCCACAAACCTCAAGGTGTAGACATTTTACACCAGCAGCTTCAAATACCTGTTTGCTGCTTTGTAATGGCATTTTAGCAGCTGCTCTCTTAATCCGATGAATTTGTCTGGCAGTAACCTTCCTCATTATGCCTTTATCTGCACAAACCCATCTGTGTTCTGAATCAAGCACAAATCTATTCACAGTACTATGATCAAGCTTGCATTTTTGTGAAATGTCTAATGTTTTCATGTTTGACACTTTTCCGCAGCAGAGAGATGCTTTTTCTTTCCCATATTGCTTGAAACCTGTAGCCTACTTAATAATACAGAATATCCTTCTTAAGTAGTTTTCCTTTAATTGGGCTCACCTGGGAAACTAATTATCCCAGGTGTCTGAGATTGATTTCAGTGATCCATAGAGCCCTGAGACACAATACCATTCATGAGTTTGATTGAAAAACCAAATATTTAGAGTTTGACACTTAATTCCAATTTGCATAATAATTTGGAATGCAGGGTACTGTATACTGTATGAGGAGATGTAAACTGACGTTCTGGAACTCTGATCCTTCAGTTGTTCAAGGGGAAGTTCTACCACTGTGTGGGGCGGAATGTCAAGAACATCACCAATCGTTCCGACTGCCTGCAGGCCAGCTACAAATGGGTCAATCAGAAATACAACTTTGACAACCTGGGAAAGGTAGGGAGCAGTGCTGCTTGGAAGTGTTGGAGCTGAGTGAGTGAACTTGTACACAGTGGCGATATTACATTAGGGCAGCACAGCCAAGGGATTGTTGATATGTTTGCTATAGGAAGGGATTCAAGTGGATATATTAAAGTTATTGAGTGTATGCGTGTGTTTATTGTGCATTATTGAGTGTGCTTGAATGTTAACAGAAGTTATTGAAATATTGGGAGTGAAAAAAACACTGCAAAAACAAGGCCAATACAAAATGACACAATCACAGTCAGACAGCCAGCTGCTAAGCGGATGTCCAGAGGTGGACCTGGCACATTTCAATCATGTCATGTGAATTGCCTTACAATTGTCAGACAAGCAGTCAAATGCATGCTGGTTTTCTACAACTCATGCTACGATATAGCTGCAGAACTGTAAATATTACAGCATGAGGAGGAATGTCCAGAATACATGGAGAGTTAAGCACATATTCAACAGATATATGTTGTGCTTTAGCAACCAAGTTAAAAAATAAGCATTTGTCAAAACTTTTCAGTCTAGAATTGTTTGATCCAACATTTCTAACCCAATATGTGACAAATTAAAATATAGATTATGTACAAGAATATTGAACAATAATATTTAAAGCAAATTTGTATGTGTAAACAAGAGGTAGGGAAAGATCACAGGAGAACAACAAACTATCTTTATGCGTGTATGTTTGTCAATTTGGGCATCCACATGTAAGACTGTGTATTTCTGGGTTGTACATTTCTGAGTATGTACATGAATACTACAGAAGATTACTGTTAGAGAGAGACAGAAGGAAAACAAATGTGTTAAGCCGTATAAGTTGGCATGAAATGAGAGAGGGAGAGGGAGAATAAGATTTAGAGAGATAAGTAAGATGAGCGTGTTTGTCCGTAACGAGTCATCAGGCGTCCCTGATAACCTAAAATTGGACTGTGTACAAAGGGACCTAAGCCCACGATGATAAATAGATTTTAGTAAAGATAACGTGTGATGGGAGTTAGATTAAGGCTTTTGGGTCATAAGTGTAATCAGTAGGTCTACTGTATGTCAGACGGTGGTTCTCAAACCTCCCCCAGCTTTTCAGAGATTTGTTGTGTCTTTGAGCTAGCTTTCCTAAATGAAGCAGCCAAGGACATGATAATTAATGTAGTAGCCAGATTGTTTCAGGTGTGCTAGCTCTGGGATGAATCAAATACATGGAGCTGGGGTTCCCCATGAGAAGTTAAAGAATCACAGATATAAGGTAGTGGTCTATATTTCTGCATGTTAGGGTCACCTTTAAACACTTTTCTTGGTGTGGAGACATTAGCTATTAACAGATAGTCACTAAGTGTACTTTATATGCATGGTGTCTCAAAATGAAATGTAACATAAACCATTACATTGAATAGTAATATTCAATATATTCAATTCAAATAAACTAAACTGAGCAAAAAAGAATTGTCCTCTCGCTTTCAACAAAACTTAATGTTGAAATGTTTGTATGAACATAATGAGATTCAACAACTAAGACATGAACTGAACAAGTTCCACAGACATGACTAACAAGACATGGAACAATGTGTCCCTGAAAAAGCGGGGGGGGGGCAAAAGCAAATGTAGACACCAGCTGCATTAATTACGGTTTGCAGGAAATCATGCACAGAATGAAAAGTATGGCTGGTGGCATTGTCATGCTTGAGGATCATGTCAGGATGAGCCTGCAGGAAGGGTACCACATGAGGGAGGAGGATGTCTTCCCTGTAACACACAGCGTTGAGATTGCCTGCAATGAAAACAAGCTCAGTCCGATGACACTTGACACACCGCCCCAGACCATGACGGACCCTCCACCTCCAAATCGATCCTGCTCCAGAGTACAGGCCTCAGTGTAAAGGTCATTCCTCCGACGATAAACGCGAGTGAGACAAAATCACGACTCATCAGTGAAGAGCACTTTTTGCCAGTGTGTAAAGCACCTTGAATTGCCATTGTGTATGAAATGTGCTATATAAATAAACTTGCCTTGCCTTGCCTTGCCAGTCCCCTCTGGTCCAGAGACGGTGGAATTGTGCCAATTGGAGACGTTGTTGGCTACAAGCACTCAGCCCAGCCTCTCTCAGCCTATTGCGGACAGACTAAGTACTCATGGAGGGATTGTGCATTCCAGGTGTAACTCTGGCAGTTGTTGGTGCCATCCTGTACCTGTCCTGCAAGTGTAATGTTCAAATGTAATAATACTGTGCAGGTGCTGTTACACATGGTCTGCCACAGTGAGGACAAACAGTTGTCCTTCCTGTCTCCCTGTAGCGAGGTCTTATTAAATTAAACTTCTCACAGTACGGACATTGCAATATAATGCCCTGTTCACATCTGCAGTCAGCATGCCTCCCTGCAACATGCCTAAGGCAGGTTCACGCACATGAGCAGGGACCCTTGGTGTCTTTCTTTTGGTGTTTTTCAGTCAGTAGATAGGTCTCTTTAGTGTCCTCAGTTTTCATAACCATGACCTTAATTGCCTACCATCTGTAAGCAGTAACTGTCCACAGGTGCATGTTCATTCATTTATTTTGGTCTTTGAACAAGCATGAAAAACATTGTTTAAACACTTTACAATGAATATCCAATTTTAGTAAAACATTGGACTATGTTTGATGTCTTATTTAGTATAATACAGTTCTTTCATTCTTCATTCACTCTCACATTTGTGCGTCTTTGTCCCCATAGGCCCTGATGTCTCTGTTTGTGGTGGCGTCCAAAGACGGCTGGGTGGACATCATGTACCAAGGCCTGGACGCAGTGGGGATCGACCAGCAGGTAATGCTCACTCACCACACACACACTGCATGCAAACAAGTTTCCGGCTGAAAATGATGTGTACTTTGCATCATCCGATTTTGACTTCAAGCCTCACGGATATCAGATAAGATGGTAATGAATTAAATTTTCGTTATTAAAAAAACAGACATGATCTCCCCTGAACCTTTTCCTCACCCTCTCTTCTTCCACCATACTCTTCCTCTCTCCCCCCTACACATCACCCCCTCTGTCTTGCAACTGCTTCTCTATTGCATCATCTTCTTGAATGAACTAACGGGTCTCTTTCAACATCCATTTGTCCCTCCCTCTCTCTCCCCGACTCCTCGTCCGCCTCGCCTGTAGCCCATCATCAACCACAGCCCGTCCATGCTGCTCTACTTCATCTCCTTCCTGCTCATCGTCAGCTTCTTCGTGCTCAACATGTTCGTCGGCGTTGTCGTTGAGAACTTCCAGAAGTGCAGACAGAACCAGGAAGAGGAGGAGGCCAAGAGGATGGAGGAGAAACGTCAGAGGCGCATGGAGAAGAAGAGGAGGAGTAAGGAAGGGGGGGAGGGTATAATGTGTCTAACAATGATGTTGGCTGTATTTAAAGAGTAAGAAGGAGAACCGAAGAGAGAAAAGAAAGAAATGAAATGGTATCATTAACAAAGTTAAAAACAGGTTTAACAACCTTACAGAAAAACAACATGGCTTTGATCTCACACGGAAAATCACACCACTTCTGACAGTTCCCACACCTTTTCAAATCCGATCAGTGGGGTTAAAAGAAATCGTAATTTGTGTGCAATCACGTAAATTCTGTCACTTTTAGTGGATCAAAATTCTGTAGCCAATATATTACTAAGTAATTCCAACTGTTTTCACAAAATATATTTTCAGTGCTGACTTGATGGGATTAAAATAAAGATTAAAAGATCATTTAGATGAAGAAAAAAATTCATTGTGTGTCATTGTGGCATAATAAAAAGGCAATTTAATTTTGTGCCAGCCATCAGCGGAAATGTTGTGCCAGTGATTAAGATTGAGCGCCTAGTTTGTCACTGTCATGTCTGCAATCTCAGTAAGCCCTTGTAAAAGTCAAGACGGTTATTGTTCGACCTTAGAAAACATAATAGTGGCTAGCCATTGGTTTGAAGTCATACATGCAGTTAATTACAGAATCCAATATGTCATTAACAATGACCTTGAGTTGTGACAGGAAAGACACAGTATAACCTGGTGCCTGTGAATTGGTTGAAATTGTAAGGCTCAGTAACAAAGTGCCTTTGTCAGCCTTTAACAGTGTGTTTGAAGATAACACAACAGAGCACATTAACTGGGATGAAAGTCCCACTTGTGAAATATCTAAACAAACACCTAGCTGAAAGCCGCATCTCCATTGAGCAATGCCTGCACTATTCTGAAAGGCTGCCACATCAGCAATGGTTACTGCCGTGTGTTGTTGTTGGCAACAAGTTGTCCACAGATTACTGTCAACAGTTTGACAGTTTAATGTGGCCGTCACAACAACTAGCTGGCATGTGCGTTCAAGTTAAGAACAGACAGATTCACTTGCAGCTTTTGGCTACAATCTGACATGAAAGGGGTAATCCAAGCGAACCTGTGCAATAGACAGAAACATTTCACTGTCACTCTCCCCCGCAGAGGCCCAGAAGATACCCTACTATGCCAACTATAGTAACGGGCGTAGAGTGATCCACGCCTTGTGCACCAGCCACTACCTGGACCTGTTCATCACCGTCATCATCTGTGTCAATGTCATCACCATGTCTGCAGAGCATTACAGCCAGCCTCAGGTACGGGTGGGGAGGTGGGATTACGGGCTGCTGGGGGATGGGTGGGCGGGTGGGTGTCGTCATCCTAAAGCCTCATCTTCAAGCGATGCTCTTGTCTTTGATCTCTGTGTAATTGCAGTGACAGGCTTTTGAAGAATTAACAAGCCTTCGATGTGACCCTCGCTATGTCTCTACCTGACCATCTCTCGCTATCTCCGTCTCTCCATCTCTCTCTCTCGCTCTCTAGTCTTTGGTGACTGCTCTGCAGTACTGTAATTATTTCTTCACCACTACCTTTGTGGTTGAAGCTCTTCTGAAGCTAATCGCATTCGGCTTTCAACGCTTCTTCAAGGACAGGTAAAGCTACACACATGCGCACGCGCAAGCTCGTTGATAATGTTAAATACCTGTGTTAATACTAATCTCTATTAATGTCTGTGGATTCACTTCAAGTTCATTCTAATGTTTTAATAGGGTGTAACTTTTTAGAGAAAGAAATAATGCTTAGATCATGAGCTTTAATTAAGCAAAATCTTCAATTAAATATTTTCCCATGTAGGTTGATCATGGTGATTGACACTTATCTCACTATTACAAATTGCACCACTGGTAAGGGCTCATAACTAAGCATTACACTGTCATAGGCACACCTGTTTCAGCTGGCATTTTCCTTCATTCAGATTCTGACACAGACAAACACAATCTGAAATTCTGATCAAAATGAGGACCACATGTTTATTTTTTACCCATCAATATATATTTTCTAATCCTTACCCTAGAAGTGACGCAGACTTTAACTTATATAACCCCAATAATTTATCTCTCAAACATAACATAAACCCCAACTGTATTAAGTGTGAAGCTTAACCCTAATTCTAACCCTAAACCTAAATCTCATCTAGATAGTTGTCTCATAATTAGACAGACAAATAATATGAAGAGTACATTTTAGTCAAGAGTATGTAGGTCTGAAGTCATTACAACTCAGTGAATTTAAAGAATCTCACATGTAATATGATGACAGTTAAATAATGACATTCCATCTGAAGCAGGTGTACTCAGTAAATCCTTTATCTGAAATCATTCAGCATATTTAGTGCCGACTACTTTATTTATATAAACACATCAGCTTGGAGACAGAAAAATGGAATCATAATGATCCAGTATTTATTTTAAATAGTTTTACATTTTAAATATATTTGGGTAGATGTCCTAAGGGTTCGTCCCAGTTAACATTGTTTCATGTCCAACTCTGTTCAACCAAATATCTCCCCTATTATCCAGTTAGACAACATCCAAAACAGTGCCAGATATTAACCGTTAATGTGTGTGTATCTGTTTATATGTTTATCAAGTAAATGTACCCGTATGTATTTATAGTATATGTAAATGCATTATATGTCTGTATTTGTATATGTACATATAGTATATAGCCATATTTCCAAATGTATATGTACTATGTGTACATGATGTGTGTGTGTTTCAGGTGGAATCTTCTGGATTTGTTCATAGTGGTGTTATCAGTGATGGGAATCGTTCTGGAGGAGATGGACCAGAACGACTCTTTACCCATCAACCCTACTATCATCAGGATCATGAGGGTTCTACGCATCGCACGAGGTACACACACCACACACACACCACACACACACCACACACACACCACACACACACCACACACACACCACACACA
>JACXGM010026195.1:0-14982 GCA_016801145.1 Umbra pygmaea | reverse complement strand
AAAGTCAGAATAAATCGTACGTTTGCAATGGCTGACTTAGATGACCTGGTGAAACTTTACTTTAGAATTGGCTTCAATAACAGGGAAATCCTTGCTCTTTTAGCGGTTAATAATCATATTATTATAAGTTTAAGGACCTTGAAGCGATTGTGCTGCAGATTGGGTCTTTTCAGAAGAAAGAACCACAATTACTTGACTTGTTTATACACAATTACTTTGTCTTATTATATAAAAATATATAATAAATAGGGAGAGCAATATTTTCAAAAAATAGCAGTTGTAGTAAGTTGATAGGGAGGCCCTAGATGTGTGTAGTGATTTTGGAAGCAATAGACTCAACAACAGTGAAGCTATTGAATTTATTCAAATAAAATAAATTATTTACACTGAACAATATTGAAGCTATTGAAATGTATGTTTGTATCGACTTTCGGTTTTGCACTTTGTAGACGGTGCCTAGACGTTCGCGTAAGGCAGAACGCTCACATTGCTGCATTTCATTTATCCACATATTTCAACTGTTATTTCGGATGAAAACCGTGTTGTAGCTTGTTGTCTACCTTACTACGGTTAGATAGAGCTGCCAATTGTGTAATATAAACGTTTCGCGTATGATCTATTGAACCTCAAACGGCCAATCTGCTAATCTGCCAATCTCTGTCCAACTTATTCTCAGAAATTCTGATATTAATCACAGAAATTCTGACTTTTTTCTCAGAAATTTATTGTGACTTTATTCTCAGAAATTCTGATATTAATCTCAGAAATTCTGTCTTTAATGTCCGATATTCTGAGTTTTTTCCTCAGATATTTAGTCTGACTTTTTTCCCCAGAAGATCTGACTTTAATCTCAGAAATTCTGAGTTTTATTCTCGGAAATTCTGATTTTATTCTCAGAAATTAACCAATTATTTATTTTTTCCGTTCCCAACTTGGCCCTAATGCTCTTCCGTAAACCATGATTTTCAAGCCCAGTGACTTTTCCAGTAGGCTATGCAGCCTCTACAGAGATCTGCAGAAAACATCAAAAATAGTTTGTGTACCACGGAGTACAGTCGTGTTTGTGTATTTACTAAGAACGCAGGTATTATCTTTGGTGAGATTATCTTCAAAACGTGATGTCTCTTTGAATACAATAAAATCAAAAACTATTTAATGATACAGATATACTATTTAATGATTAAGCAAGTGAACTTAAAAAACGGCTGTGAGCCAAACACAGCTTTGTGCAGTTGTTGTGCAAAACGATGCTATCTGGCAGCCTAAAACTCTATTATTAAATTTTTTTAAATATAGCTCCCCCTGTGGTAAACCATGTGCGTATCACTATTTTCTGACAAGATTAGATGAGAGACATCTTTAAATACATTTCCCAAAAATGGAGATCCGCTCAGAATGGACCCGATAACAATGGGACCTGTTCCGAAAGGTCCCGCTGAAAAAAGGTACAATAACAGACACATGCCCATTTGGATCAGAGAGACCTATTCCGTACCGAAAGAGGAAAAGAAAAAAGTGGATGTGGGGCAGTTCAATAAAAATTTGAAACACGCAAAAAACAGAATGTGCCGCATAGCAGTCTATTAAGTAACATGTTCCTAAAAATAACCATGCCTAACCAGACAAGTTAATATCATGGTTCTGTGAGTAGCCTAACACTTGATTAGCTGTCTAAATAGAACTGGCTAGACAAACACACCATCAGTCACTTCTATCACTGTCCTCGCTATAGTTTGGGTTCACTACTGTATTACGTCTGTTCATGTCCGAAATATAGAGCAATTTAAACTCAAACAGGTGTATACTAGTGAAGTCTGGTTCCTTAAAAACAAGTAATCAAGAAGTATGTTTTTGGATGGGCTACCTTTCCACATCGTTTTTCATTGGCTATCAAGTGTCATTTTAAATGCAAGACAAATTTTGAATTGATTTGTCTACATGGCATTGTTAAATGTGTCATCAACAATGAGTGAGGTGGAGAGAGACAGACTACTTGTTAGTTGTTTAATCAAGACTGGTACATTTCCAAATATAAACTTAGACTTGCGTGTAATCTATACAATTGCATTAAAACACTCAAAATTAACTATTTGCATCATTTCAGGGTAAACAGATTGAACGATATGGCACTAATTTGCAAATAGTTCCATGATGGGCTATGGGACAGCCTTTCGTCTGGGTAGTATTTAAGACTGACATGTTTTTATTACCTCAAACGTTTTATTAACAAAGGACGTGTCAATTGGGTCCAGTCGGTAAATTCATATTTGCACACATGTATCCGAGACCCATCACAATTATGACAGAGTAAAAAACATAAATATTGGACACAGACATGTTTGGTTCCCAGGTTGGGCCTTAGATTTTTGGGTCTGGTAGATCCGTGAAGACCTCTATATCTGACTTCTAACCCAAATCCCGGGAAGAGCTATTGCCAACATATGGTCAGGCTCGAACCCAGCGACTTAGCCTGCTTTGCCACGCAGACCCCCCCACTTACAAAAATGGAGCTACGATCCAAATACTTTTGGAATTCATGTTATATCTTTGAATGAAATGTTAATAGGTTGGATATGTTGTAAATGCATTTCACAAATATTGTTTTGGTTTAAGGTAAAACAGGCTACCATACAAGACAGGTCAAAACAGACCAATGTGGTAGTAAGTATAACATTAAAAACTTGATTTTCAGCTTCAGACAAATGCCTATTTCTCCAAAAAATATATTTTTGTTTTTAATATTAGGGATTCAACTAGGCTAGGGCCACATATGTTGTTCAGAACTGACACAGAAACCAGGTGAATTGTGATAAAAGTGGGCTAATAGTACCTGAGTCACCAAAAACAACATGCTTTATCTTTAGATTAGCTCTATTAGATGAGTTTAGGCTTCCTTCATTTGTGCACAGGAGAGTCAATAGTCATTTGATTGGGATCTCTGCTGCCCCCTGTAAATGGCTGCCTTGATTCACCGCCTTGACCTTTAGAATGTTTCAGAAAAACCAAAGCTGTTCTTCTCACCAACCAATCTCTTTTCATGCTATTCACGTGTTATGTAAAGAGGGGTCCGTGTTACATTACATGGACTACTAGAATACAGGTTCTATAAAATTATGGTTTTATCAGATTACCAACCTGTTTGCACTTTGGAGTAGCTTTATTGACCGGTATCTATTCAAATTTAAGAAAAATCTAAAGTCAAAGCTTTGTGTTAATATTCTGAAGTTGCTGGAGTTATGTAAATCTTTTATGGATATGATTATTATCTGATCCTATATGAGGTTTTTGCTAACAGTGAAACATGTTTTTAATATCAATACTAATAGAGGGTCAGCGTGGCGTATTTGGCTAATTGGCTGCATTGCAGGACAGTCTATGTCAGTGGTTCAAGCCTGACTTTTTCTGACTTTCACTAGACCTCCTGCAGGAGGCAGCACAAATTGGCATAGTGCTGCCTGAGATTTGGGTTAGACAAATCAGATTATCCATCCAGCCACGTTGCTCCCCAGCGACTCCTTGTGTGCAGATTGGGCGCCCGAAAATAAATCATTGAGGTATAGTTGGTGTAACCATCCCATTCATGATTAACTAAAGTCTTCCGTGTTGGATGAGCAGTGCGAAAGAATTGGCGGCTGGGTGACGTGGTTAGATGAACAATGTGCATGCCCCTTACCATCCCACAGATCTGTCCAGGGAGTTGCAGAGCTATTGGCAAGGCAGGGTTAGTGGGAAATGGGGAGATTTTAAATACAAAATAAAAAAATAATTATACAAATTAACTATTCTTTTTGGTAGTAAGGATTAGTGCTTCTACAAACATTTCTATCATTATTGTATTATTTGCATACAAGCATACAAGAAATTCATCATAAAGTTATGCACTACTGTCTTGAAATTTTTTTCTGTTTTAATCTACACCTTTTCATTTGTGTGAGGAATAACACCATCATCATTGAACTAATAACCCATTTGCCAAAATCAAAAATGTATTATTCTGCTTTTGCATGAGAAATTATTTTAAAATACACTCTGCAATGTATTTCTTTTTAATGAAAATAGTTTGTTTTGAGGATGGATTATTATAAGTATTTTTTCCCCTCTAATATATTTAACTGTTTGACACAAAGAAGAGCATAATAATAACCCCACAGGCTGATGCGTCAGGCATGATGCGCTGTGGAGGAGTGTTTGAAATTTCCTATATATACCCAGTCTGCTTTCCTCAGATTCAGCAAGGCAGCAGTGCATACAAAGACACAGAATTCAGCATCTCATTCTCACACTAGCATGGTGTGCAACACTTGCAAGTATGATCAAGAAAATGGATCCTGAGAACAAGTTTAACATCCCAGCAAAAAACTGCCACAGGATGGTGATTCTGGGATCTAAAAAAGTTGGAAAAACAGCCATCATCTCTCGGTTTCTGAATGGTAAAGTTGAGGAGCAGTACACACCAACCATCGAGGACTTTCACAGGAAATTCTACAGCATTAGGGGAGATGTATACCAGTTGGACATTTTGGACACATCTGGAAACCACCCCTTCCCTGCTATCAGGAGACTGTCTATCCTTACTGGTAAGCGTGAATATTACCTAATAGCTTATTGGATTGCCTAATGCACACATGCAATAATGCTCTATGCAAAACTACTATTGTGCACATTTATATAGTGCATTTTGAGCAGTGAAATTAACGTTTCCCTTTCTCTAACCTCAGGTGATGTTTTCATCCTGGTGTTCAGTTTTGATAACAGAGACTCCTTCCAGGAGGTTCAGCGCCTGAAGCGTCAGATTTACGAGACCAAGTCCTGTCTCAAAAACAAAACCAAGGAGAATGTAGATGTCCCGATCGTTATCTGTGGGAACAAGTGTGACCGGGAGTTAAGCAGGGAGGTTCAGAATGATGAGATTGAGCAGCTGGTGTCTGGTGACGAACAGTGCGCCTACTATGAAATCTCTGCAAAATGGAACACTAATGTTGACCAAATGTTTCAGACTCTTTTTACCATGGCTAAACTGCCCAATGAGATGAGCCCAGACTCTCACCACAAAGTTTCTTTGCAGTATTGCAATGCACTGCAAAACTGCAGTAGGAAGTCTTTTAGAAATAAGAAATTCAAAGACACTGAAGCATATGGAATTGTTGCACCATTTGCACGACGACCCAGCGTGCACAGTGACTTGAGGTTTATTAAAGAGAAAGCTATCGCCGGCGAACAGAGCAAACAAAGTTGCATCATCTGCTAAAGAGTTTACTGACCAGGAGAACTGTTAAAAATCCAGCAGTGGTGACAGCCAGTGTACACAGTAAGGAATTATACAGCAACCCAGTGTCCAGGGTATATGTTCCAAGCCATGCCAGGACTTGCAAGAGGGTGCATGACATGGCCAGTTTGTCAGAGAACCTTGAATATTCTTGTCAACTTTATGCTATAAACCCTACCTACTGGATTCAATCATGTAGCCAGAACCTTGAACACTTGTTTAAAATAATCCTGACTAAATGGTTAATAATTTCATTATGAACAATATATGAATGTATATTTATATTTATACATCTTTGTCAACAATTACTTTTTATAGCAAAGAGGTGCATTTAAGAAAATGCAAATAAAGACTTGGAAATCCTTGGAAGTCTGTCATCCATTTAATATATAGTGGTGATAATAAGATTTATTGCTAATAATATTCTGAGGGCTATGTATTGATAGCCTACTGTAATACATACTGTAAATAAATACAAGCATAAATACATTAGCAACCTAAGTAAAATTCATTATTTAGCATTAGGATGTAGGAAACTTCTCCTAATATCCACCTGATGAATGAAGTTAATATTTTTTAGCTAGTTGTTTTGTTAAGATTTTGCAGCCTGTACATTCACATATATTCCATAATGTGTATACATCTTCGCTCCCCTTGCTGTCCAGATATGTCCAAAGTGTTGCAGAGCTGCTGACAAAGAAGGGTTAGTAGGAAATGGGAGGGATGTTTATACTGTGTAATCATATAAAAAGCAGAGCAGGTAAAAAGGTCTATATTATAGGGTCAATTTGATCCAGAGCATGTTTAATGTTACGAACTTCAACAACTTAGTATGGATCTACAGTATTTCAATTCAATCTTTGACCATGACCTTTTTATAGACAATAGTAGAATAGCAAAATCGACATTTCACAATATCTATCTAGCAACTAATGCAAGTTATAAAACAATTGTGTATTTTCAGAAATTGGTTATATTGTCCCTGTATTATTCCTGTGTTCAATAAAGACATGTATACAAAAATATTTTAAAACTATAAGTAAAATTCGAGCCGACAGGACAAATGTTTGAGAAGTTACATAGTGCAGCTTAACAATACCTATAATTTTAATTGGATGGGATAGTAGAAGAAAATACATGTACAAAAAATAAAAGAGTTAGAGAATAGATGCTGTTGAAGGTACACCAGACAAACAGCACCTTTCTTCTAGAAAGCAACGTAAGAAAAACCAACATTACCCGAAGAGATGATTTTCCTTTACACCAGTGTTTCTCAATGGGGTGGTACTGCCACCCAGGGGACGTTCCAAGGACGATAAGGGGCGCTGGAAGCAACAAGCAGCATCACCAAGCAAGTGACACCATGAAGACCAAGGAGCTCTACAAACAGGACAGGGACAAAGTTGTGGAGAGGTACAAATCAGAATGGCACCACAACAAACCTGCCAAGAGAGGGTTCAATGGACCAGGCAAGAAAGGCATTAAGGAGACACCAAAGACAAACCCAAAGGAGCTGCAAAGCTCCAAAGCAGAGATAAGGGAGTATTTTTCCATAGAAACATTTTGAGCAGTACACTCCACAGAGCAAGGCTTTATGATAGTGGCCAAAAGAAAAGTCATTGCTTCCATATGGACATTCATTTTTTAAATACTGGATATAATGATGTAAAAGACTGTAAATCCACTATATCTAAAAATCGTTTATCCTGCTTACACTGCAGATGCCAATGAAGAACTTAGACAAACAAATGCTCACACAGATTGGCCCTTATTTATTTGCATTGAAACCAGTGTAGAACTTATGACGGGGCTCGTGTGACTCACGAAACATTTGTATCACTCCAAATCCAGCGTATGAACGGGTGTTGGTAAATCAGACAGTTGAAATCGTAATTTAAATATCACGCCCACATATATTCACGGGTAAGAGGCCTCACCCTTAGAATCTACGACATGGATAAGTGACATTTGGCAAAAAAATTGAATTTCTCTGAGATAGAAATAGAGACGCTCAGGTCTCAGGTGGAGGCCAACCCCTTGGTTTTATTTGGAAGCTTAAAATCAGGCATCAATGGATCAAGTAAAAATGCAGTATGGACTGAGGTTACTGCTACAGTCATTGAAAGCGATAAACGAGAACCTGAAGTGCATTTCAAATAAATGAATTATTTTCACTAAACATTCCACATTGCATTTACTATATTAGAAGCGCAGAATTAGATCCTGTCTCCTTCGTAGAGCCCCCAATGGTAGCTGTTGTGGCCACGGCTGTTCATTGAATGGCACAACATTCTCCAGCGCAATATTGTGGAGAACCCCGCAAGTCACAATTATGTTGCAGGCCTGCTCTGGGGTGAATAGCAGAGTCCCCCCCGCTGAACCAAGACAGAGCCACCTGCCCTTGAGCAAACCTATAAATCTCTTCACTGTGGTTTGTGATTTTTTTTGCCATTGATAAATGCGTAATCATTCATGGATTGTGGCTACAGACGCACAGGAGTACAATCAATCACCCCAATCACATTTCGAAACCCAGCAATCTCATAAAATGGTCTTTTAATCACAGTGTGCTGAGCATCATCATATGGAAATTAAATATACCTAGCAGAAAGGGACTTGATAGCATCCAAAACTGCTGACATACTTTGACTAATTGTTGGCTGTGATATACCTGACCTTTCCCCGATCTCCCACTGAAAGGTCCCGGTGGCCAAAAACCCCAACTTAGAGAGCGTGCATTAAGGTTCTTTAACAGAGCCAGATCTGCCATCACTTCGAATTCAGGACTGCCAAAGCACTTGTTTAAATAGGCGACTGAATAAACATTTCACCACATTACAAAACAATTGACTTATATATTTTTATTATATGATTGAAAATGTTGAATGCCAAATTAAGCCCTCATGTTCTAGGCCATCACAAAGTGAAAGGAAAAAAATACCCCTTATTAACAATGTGCTGTATACAATTAATTCATAATTCTGAAATGTAACTTGCAATATGGGGTAGTTGCGATTCAATGAACCGGGTGGTTATAGGCTACCATGAACTTGCGTACATGAGTTCAGACCAGACGTGAGATTTTATCGCAGCCTATCCGCACACTGAAATTTATAAATGCCTTGCTTTGCGTAGGAATCGGCGTACGCCCGTCCTATGCCTGTTTTAGGTCATTGGCATGTTTCATAAATGAGGGCCATTGCGTTTTTATTCATATTTACATGTTTTATAAATGTATGTAGGCCAATTAATATTTGTATTGCTATAGACGCAAACCGCTTGTTCATTTGACACATTCTATATTTAAACCTGCACTATGTAGCAAACCTTTTTGAAATTGAAAGAAAAATACAAAAATTATGTTTTAGGACTAGTAAATGTTAAGAACTAGCATATTGGATCCATGGGTTTAAAAGAATCAACTTAAATAATACAAAACACAGACAATAGTAGAATAGCAAAATTGACATTTCATAATATCTAACTACAAACAAATGCAAAATAATAGTAATGCATTTTCAGAAATTGGTTATATTGTCGCTGTATTATCCCTATGTTCAGTAAAAACATTTAAAAAAGGAATCTAGGACAAATTAATGCATTGATGAATTTCAGTTGAGTATATATATATTTGAATAAAATAGATAATTTTTTGTACTTGACATCAAAGGCGTAGGAACGGGGGGGACGGGGGAACGTGTCCCACCCAATGTTACAGACAAGCAATGTATTCCCCCCCAATAATAAGAACAATTTGTGAAAAAATATATGGTGTGTCCCCCAATATCGAACTTGTTCCTACGCCCTTGCTTGACATTGACATACATCATCAGAAACATCTATTTCAATTAATTTGCAAACAAATGTTAATGTTATAATGTAATTTATCAGCCTACACATGCAATCCCCCCCAGTCCCGCATCGTCTGTCTGAGCCCCGAGTGTTTTGAAAGTCAAAGCTGGTGACGCGCCTGCATCCACCCCCATCCCCGACCCACGCCCATGCAATTTTTTTTTGCTATTTAACACAGAGGCAGTGACATGCAGGTTCAGTTAGCCATTCATTAAACACCTGAAGATAATTGTCACATACACCACATTCCAAATAATTATGCAAATTGGAAGTAAGTGTTGTAAATATTAAATATTTTATTTTTAAATCAAACTCACGGACGCTATCCGAGGCTCTTTGGATCACTGAAATCAATCTCAGACACCTGTGATAATTAGTTTGCCAGTTGAGCCCAATTAAAGGAAAACTACTTAAATGTACCACATTATTAAGCATGCCACAGGTATATGGGAAAGAAAAAGGATCTCTCTGCTGCGGAAAAGCAACAAATAGTGCAATGCCTTGGACAAGGTATGAAAACAATAGATTTTTTTTTTTGCATAATAATTTGGAACACAGTGTATTAAATCCTTTGATTTAAACTTTCCAAGTGCCTCCTTTCTATTTGCTACAATGCCACTGTAACAGATATTGAGCAAAGTATGTTTTGACATTATTTTAGTTTTTTAGTAAAAATTAAGTGTTTGTTTGGTTGTCATTACAAAGAAACAGAGGGAGTGGCAACTTAAATTTACAGACACTTTTATCCAGAGCACTGACAGTAAGAAGAGGGACATTCCCCAGAAGCAAATAAGGGCTAGGTGCCTTGCCCAAGGCCACAACAACATGAATCGAACCGGCAACCTTCCAACTATAAGGCAGACTCCCTAAACACTGAGCCAGCCTACGATTTTTAGGGTACATTTCCAAGGACCACTTGCAGAAGGAAAGAGGAGAGGTGTCTTTGAACTTAAAATTCTTTAGTTCAATTTAACGTTATACTCTTCTGTAAAATAATTACACAATCACACAGCCTACAATAGACCTCTGAGCTCCTGAAATATATTTTCAATAATTACTGCACATACTGTGGTAGTTAATTAGTATTTTAACCTATTGTAGTAATGAGTTAAAACAGATTAGGCATGTTGTGAACTTTGCACATCCAATATTACAAATATAAAACTGAAACCCTAAATTTAATCAATTATCATTATAGACAGATCATGAAAATGTATTTAATATTATGAAATTATATAGTCATTGATTTTCTTTGTCATATAAAAAAATTGCAAAGATGTTGGGAACTTTATATTATTTTAAAACATTATATTCACTTTATATTTATGTGCATTCACAGATTAAAGCCAACTGATTCAACAATTAATTTGTTGTATATAAATTGATGTTATAGAGTAATAAATGCTCATTGCCTGACATGAGGTACTGTTCACTAGTCCTTTATTTGTGGACATCAATTATGTCTACTGAGGTGAGAGCCAACTGGAAGAAAGTTTTTATAGTTATATAAATGTATTATTAAATAGTTTGTTTATGCAAGAATGCAGTTTGTGTTCTGGTACTTTGATTGGTACAGGCAGTGATTATAGCCAAGAACATTATACCCCTATGTGTGTTCAGTAGAGACAGCCAGGCCTGGGTGGGAGGGAACAGGGAGCTGTATCTTCAAAAGGTTATGTTGATAATGGGAAAGTACGCCTAGATCCACCTGGAATGGAACAGTGCAGTAGTGAATAGGCAGGATGTCTCTTAACATTGCAGTTCCACTAGAGAAGCTAACGTTGATGTCCCTGTGTATGGGTTATAATAGGCAGTGGTTGTATGTACATATTGTATGTTTTGTGTACAGACACAATGATCCCCCTGCTCGTAGATGTACAAGAACTTGATAATCTCAATCACTCCCCAGCTAATCCCTGATTCAATCAGGCATTTTATTTAAGGCTCAGACATCTCTCTTTTTTACCTAGTCATGAGAGCCTGAATATCACAATGCATAATATTATGTAAGGTGGTACAACCAGTGTTCATCAGAAGAGAAAACAATGTAACAGATTACAAAATATTTGATTATGAGAATGATACGTCTGCTGTTTTATCCTCTGGACTGGAACATTTGAATTGGTGCGTGGCAAGGATTAGGCAAATTTCAAATACAACAGATAAGACTTTCAAAACCATAAAATGTAACAATTCAAACAGACCAACCAAAGATATACAGACAGTTCAGAAATTACAGGAAAAAACTACATAGTAGGCAGGAGGCAAATTTCTCAAAAAAGGCGATGTTTATGTCCGACTGAGAAAAACTTGTGTAATGATACAAGATCAACAAAACACCAAACTCTCAAAACCAACAACTCACAGTAGTTTACAAACTTAATAAAATAATACAAAACACTAGAAACTTACAACTGAAACTTTAAAAAACTAGAAACTGAAAGAATTCTCAATGATGTACTTGAAGCTGAAATTTAAAACAGGTAGTGTAAGGAAATTAGATCAATCAATCAATCAAATGTATTTTATAAAGCCCTATTTACAACTGCATTTGTCACAAAGTGCTTTGACAGACACCACCATGAGCAAGAAACACAAGTGATGCAGTGGCTAGGAAAAAAACTCAAGGGGGTGGTCATTCCTCTTCTGGCCATACCAGGAGGGGGATCTGACGGTACACAGCCCATTGTATTAAAGTCACATTGTTTATCAGTGTTCAATTAGTGTCCAAAAATGAAGATAGGAATGGGTGGGCTGTGACTACAGTCTTTGTGTAGCATCAACACAGGTCAGTGGTCTTGTGCAGGGAGAACGCAATGCTCTCTGGAGATGTACAGCTGGAGTCACCAGGTGGAAACAGCAGTGACGTGGGCACCAGAACATCAGGTTGGGCACAGGACAGGCCACATGGTCCTGAAGCATATTTCAAGGGTTTGGGTCCTCCTAGGGTGAACATGACATCAGAGTGGGCGTACCTTGGGTCTAGTACCTCGGTACAACTTTTACCTCAAAATAAATATATAAATGATGACAATGTCCGGAATAAAATGAATTTGGAGACAAAGAGGAATGCACACTACGAACATAACACAAGGACACAGGGGAAACCATGACTTGACATGGTTGGGTCCAATAGTCCCTTAAGAGGAAAGGGTAACTGCAAATCATTGCAAAGTTATTCTGAGTGATCACCTATCCTGTGGTGAATCATTTATATCCTGATGGGGAAAATGCATCCATCCACAGGGCATTAGGGTTCACTGACTATTTTGATGAGTAAGAAGATTATGTGAATCATATGCCGTGATTCATGCCTGACCAGATCACAGTGATTACTACAGATGGGGTAAAACCTTAATTTGTTACTACAAAAAGGAGTTCAACAAGGTTTAATTATGGATTCTTGATTGTTCACTATGTACATACAGTCATATGCAAAAGTGTAGGCACCCCTGACAATTTCCATGAATTTCATTTATAAATAATTGGGTGTTAGTTTACTATGAATGTTTCTTTCAATGTATCACAGATTCTGTGGGGTGTGTGGAGAGAGGAAGACCAGAAGCAGGAGAAATACTTGCAGGTTTTTTAATGATTTGGTTTCTGGCTTCCCTACTTGAATAAAGAACAATGGACATACATGGAGTAGGCACACTAGCCCTCATTTATGAAATGTGCATATTTGAACGTGAGTGTAGGCTGCGATAAAATCTCACGTCTGGTCTGACCTCGTGTACACAAGTTCTCCAGTGTGACTAGCGGAGTTCATGGTATAACCACCCGGTTCAGTGAATTGTTGAACCAGCGATCATTGATGAATGTGTGTGCATCACAACTACCCCATATTGCAAGTTACATTTCAGAATTCCAAATTAATTGTTTCGAGGTGACCTAGAACATGAGGGGTTAAATTAGGCAAACAACAATTTAAATCAAATAATACATAAATAAATATATATATTGTATGTGATTGGTGAAATGTTTATTCAGTCGCCCATTTAAACAAGCGCTTGGGCAGTCCTGAAGTTGAAGCGATGGCAGATCTGGCTCTGTTAGAGGACCTTAATGTGCCCATTCTACACCGGGACCTTTCAGCGTGAGATCGGGGACAGGTCTGGTATATCATAGCCAACAATAGTCGAAGTATGCCAGCAGTTTTGGTGGCTATGAAGTCCCTTTCAGGTATATTCAAACTATGATTAAAAGACAATTTTAAGAGATTGCTGGGTTTCCAAATGTGAGTGGGGCGAATCGGGCGATTGATTGTACTGCGTTAAGTTAATACTATGTAGCGCCACCTTTTGCTGCGATTACAGCTGTAAGTCGCTTGGGGTATGTCTCTATCAGTTTTGCACATCAAGAGACTGAAATTTTTGCCCATTCCTCCTTGCAAAATAGCTCAAGCTCGGTGAGGTTGGATGGAGAGCATTTGTGAACAGCAGTTTTCAGTTCTTTCCACAGATTCTCGATTGGATTCAGGTCTGGACTTTGACTTGGCCATTCTAACACCTGTATATGTTAATTTGTGAACCATTCCATTGTAGATTTTGCTTTATGTTTTGGATCATTGTCTTGTTGGAAGACAAATCTCTGTCCCAGTCTCAGGGTCTTTTGCAGACTCCATCAGGTTTTCTTCCAGAATGGTCCTGTATTTGGCTCCATCCCTCTTCCCATCAATTTTACCCATCTTCCCTGTCCCCCTCTGAAGAAAAAGTTCAATTTTGGTTTCATCTGACCAGAGCACCTTCTTCCACATGTTTGGTGTGTCTCCCAGGTGGATTGTGGCAAACTTTAAATGACACTTTTCATGGATATCTTTCAGAAATGTCTTTCTTCTTGCTACTTTTCCATATTAGACAGATTTGTGCAGTATACGACTGATTGTTGTCCTATGGACAGACTCGCCCACCTCAGCTGTACATCTCTGCAGTTCATCCAGAGTGATCATGGGCCTCTTGGCTGCATCTCTGATCAGTCTTCTCCTTGTATGAGCTGAACGTTTAGAGGGACGGCCGGGTCTTGGTAGATTTGCAGTGGTCTGATACTCCTTCCATTTCAATATTATCGCTTTCACAGTGCTCCTTGGGATGTTTAAAGCTTGGAAAATCTTTCTGTATCCAAATCCGGCTTTAAACTTCTCCACAACAGTATCTCGGACCTGCCTGGTGTGTTCCTTGTACTTCATGATGCTCTCTGTGCTTTCAACAGACCACTGAGACTATCACAGAGCAGGTGCATTTATATGGAGACTTGATTACACACAGGTGGATTCTATCTATCGTCACTAGTCATTTAGGTCAACATTGGATCATTCAGAGATCCTCACTGAACTTCTGGAGAGAGTTTGCTGCACTGAAAATAAACAGGCTGAATAATTTTGCTCGCCCAATTTGTCAGTTTTTTATTTGTTAAAAAAGTTTGAAATGTCCAATAAATTTTGTTCCACTTCATGATTGTGTCCCACTCAGCCCTAAATCATATTAAATACGTTCTGAGGGAACTATTTTGTAAAACCGAAATATGTCAAATATGAACGTATGAGAGGGTCAATTACGTTTGTAGGGAACTAAATTGAACACTCGAATAAAGTTCAATATGAACATTAGAAGATCATGACGTAGCATGTAAATAGCATAGTTCTTGCTAGGGCGGAGGTCGGGGATGGGCGTATAAATCCGCGACTTGCATGCCAGTGTTCGCGAGTTCAAATCCAGAACGGCACTTTGTGTGTGATTTGTTCTTTATTGCTTGCGTCATGAAGACAGGCGGTTTTTGTAATGTTAACCCTAACCTTAATTCTAACCTTAACCTCAGTAACGTCATATCTAACCTTAACCGTTAGTAACCTCATGCCTAACCTTAAC
>JACXGM010026194.1:0-14983 GCA_016801145.1 Umbra pygmaea | reverse complement strand
TGTGTGTGTGTGTGTACCTGGCACGGTGGTGTGTTGAAGGCCCAGGTGTGTGTGTGTGTACCTGGCACGGTGGTATGTTGAAGGCCCTGGTTCGCAGGTCCACTCTCTGCCACTGGTCAATAAGAGGCAGAACCAACACGACTCCTGGACCTTTAGGAGGACAAACTCTGCCCAGACGGAACAAAACTATTCGCTGGTAGTCAGGAACAACCTGATGAAGACAAATTTTATTATTTCTTTATTTCCCCATTACTTCCCTTCCTAATTCCCTCTTATCCTGCCTTCTCGGCAGCTTCGCAACTCCATGGACAGATCTGTGGGAGGGCGAGGGAAGTGGACATGGTTCATCCAACCACATGTAGCCCAACCGCCGATAACTTTGAGCACTGCTCATCCAACACGGAAGCCTTTAGTCAGATCACGCACGGGATGATTACGCTCACCAACTGTTCTTCCATGACTGAATTTACAGTCACCCGATCTGGACACAAGGAGTCGCTGGAGAGCACCATGGCAGGATAGATAATCTGATTTATCTAACCCAAATCCAGGGCAGCGCTATGCCAATTTACGCTCTCTCATGCAGGAGAACTGAGGAAGACAATTATTATTTACCAGCACATCTCTTAGGAATGACAGAACAGGAGAGAGACATCACGTCTGGTTACCTTGAGAACAAACCAGCCTGATACGGGGAAGGTTAAAAAGGTGCAGATGTAAACCAGGAAGGTGACCATGACATTGCAGATCCAGGACAGCCATCCTTGACTGGAGTCTGAAGATGAGATTCATTTTTGTTAGTTATTTTTTTTTAATGTATAGCAGTTGTGCTCAAAAGGTTGCATACCCTTGGAGAATTGGTAATCAATGTACCATTTTTAAAGAAAACTTGAAAGAACATGGGACTCATAGTTAACTGTAGGTTAATATAGAATGGCAAAATCATTAAAACAAAGAAAATAATGAAATGACCCCTGTTCAAAAGTCTGCATACCCTCAGTTCTCAATACGGTGTATTGCTCACTTTAGCATCAAAGACAGTGTGCAGCTGTTAGTTGTCTGAGGCCCCGAATTATTGCAGGTGGTTTAGCTGCCCATTCGTCTTGGCAAAATGCCTCCAGGTCATCTCAGTCATCTTGCATGAACCAAGTTAGGAGACTGTGATGGCCACTCCAGAACCTTCACCTTTTTCTGCTGTAACCACTAGAGCAGGGGTGTCAAACCAGATCCACAGAGGGCCTAGTGTCTGCAGGTTCGCTTTTACCTTGTACCTGAATGATTGAATGTCACTAATTGGTTAGGATCTCACCTCACCTGGCAGTCTACATCTTAATTGGGCTCTAATTGAATGGAAAGACCAAAAACCAGCATACACTCGGCCCTCCGTGGAACCGGTTTGACACCTGTGCTCTAGAGAATCAACTTGGTCATTGTCATGCTGGAACGTCCAAGAGCGTCCCCATGTGCACCTTTCATGCAGAAGAACGCATATTGTTTGCCAGTATTGTCTGGCTTGGAATACCTTTTTATATTCCTTTTTATATTCATTTTCAACTGTATGCTGTTCCAGTATCTTATTACGCATGTATTTTGAACGTTTTTTTCTGCTCCCCATGGCTCATTATCTAGCTTGCTCAGTACATCCACATGAGAGCTAACACATTCTGACTATTGATACACAGAAACTAATTGCAATTTAAAATTCCACAGGTGTGGGAAATTAACCTTTCATTGACATTTTAACCTGTATGTGTCAGTGTCACCATGTGTGTCTGTAACAAGGCCAAACATTCAAGGGTGTGTCAACTTTTGATCAGGGCTATTTGGGTGATTTCTGTTAACAGTATGGTTTACAAAGGAGCCAAACAACTATGTGATAATTAATGGCTCCATATGATCACTATTCTTACATAAGTCATATTTTTTAAAAAGGAAAGTAATTTTGTCAAATCTGCCGGTGTATGCAAACTTATAAGCACAAATGTAGATACACTGTTTTTACTTACAGTCCACCTAATGACATTTAAACAATGATTGGTTTGACTGTAGTCCATCTACAGATATAAATACGTATTACTTTGATTATAATCTACTTGATAATATTTATTGGTGGGCTACTATAAGAAAGGTGAGTTGCGCATGCGTCACAGTTGCCGTCATGATGTGTCGTTAACTACTTGTTAAAAATAGCTCTATCTAGCCGATAATTACCGCTGCAATCGTTGTCGTTGACTTTGGGAATGTAGTCAAACGAGTGTCCTTGTTCTTTATGGTGGTGGAATGGAGACGGTACAAAGCTCTCTGTCGCGACGAACAAACCTGGCTTGGCAGGGATCGAGTCTTGCTGCGGAAGAGACTGATATCCATGTCCTGACTGTTTAGTAAACATTGTCGATTACACTTTAACGCTCAATAAAGACCTCCCTATGCAAGTTAAATTTAAATTTATGTCGATTTGTGTACAGACTCATTGCATTAAACAGATGTTTTAATGGTAAAACAAGGATGTTTTTATTTGCTTGAAACCACTGAAATACTTCCGTGTAACTGCTGACAGCAGGACATATGACGTCATAGGTTTGGTAATGAGAACCTTCAAAATAAAGTGCAATGCCCATCAACATGTATATTATTTCCTTAATGAAGACAGTCAACTTTAAAGAAATACCGTCTTTGTTATGTTTTAAGCATGAACAGAACGTAAGTATTGGGGTGAATTATTGTTTTTGTAAATGTTTTTAAAATAATGTTTAAAATACAATATATATACCGTGCTTGCTTATCCAAATTGCCCTGTAACAACATGCTCGTGCAGCGACCGGCAGCAAACACTTATTATGAACCCTATAGACCTCAACAGTCCCGCCCAGCCTCCGGTTCCGGAAGTAAATTTCCCATTAATTTCTCCCATAGACGTCTGGAAAAATCCATATAAATAGTTTTATACCATGCCTCTACGACGTGACTCATAACCATACAACATATATTTTCGAGGACCAAGTCTGACAAAATAAGAAATAAATATATAAATAAATAAATGTTCAAAAAATAAATAAGCATACAATTAATTTCACAATAAATACAGTAAATAAATAAATCTAGGCAGTAATTAAATTATACAATTAGACATTATTGTATATATCTCTTTTAATTAGCTTCTTTATTTATTCACCTTTGTAATAATAACCTTATTTATTTATTGTCCGTTTATAATTTTCAACTTTATTTATTTATGACTTATTTTTCAATGTATGAATGTGTGTATATTATTATCTGTTTTATTCTTCCTTTGTATTTTTTTTACCCTAATTTTTTCTTTAACGCTATTTATTTCTACCTGTCATATTTACATTTCTGTATGCATTTCTGCCTCATTATGCAAATGAGACGGGGCTGTGTCTTAAGGGGAAAACGTCTGCCCATTGGTTGGTTAGCATTATACTGCATCACTAATGGCTGTAGTCACCAGGGACATAGCTCACATTATGCCATGTTATGTTATGGTTGTTTTAGCTATTGTAAAACCAAAACATTTGCTAAGTATCTGCATTAGTCTGCTAGCAGCTACTTAGCAATACATTTGCTAAATTCCTGAGTTTTTATTTGAAGCTTTGTAAAGATATAACACATTTGTATATATAACCTAAACAATGATGTGGTGAGCCGTGTTTCTAATCAACATTCCATTTTATTTGAGGTAAAAAAAACTGCCAGCTGAGTTTACAAGCTAATAGCTTTTGTTACTGGCTATGTATGTCACAATATGATTAATAATTATCTCGTTGCATTAGCTATAGTAAAACTGAGACATTTGATAAATTCTTGAGTTTTTTAGCTTTGTAAATATATAAGACTTGAATATATATATAACCTAAACATTGCATTCGTAAACTTTGATTGTAATCCACATTGTATTTTCTATGAGGCGAAAAAAAGAATGACATTGTTTACTAAGCATCTAGCTCATATTATGTTGTTAAAGCTATTGTAAAACGGAGAAATTTGTTAGATACCTGAGTTTGTAAGCTTTTTAAAGATATAACACATGTATGTATAACTTAAAATTGCAGTTATGAGGAGTGATTTTAATCCACCTCCTATTTTATTTGAGGCGCATGTGTACAAGGGACGTAGCTCACATTATTATAAGGTTTAATGTTTATTTTTGTTATAGCTATTGTAAAACTGAGACTTTATTTCCTGAGATTTGAAGCTTTGTAAAGAAATGGGACAAGTATATATTACCTAAAAATTAGACTCGTGTACTGTGATTCTAGTACAGTTTTTTTATATCCCGCCGGTGGGATACTGAGCCCTTAGAGGTTAAGAGAGACAAAGGATTTTTCTAGACGAGAATTATTAGGGGCAATAAAACACTGTCTTTAGAGATACATCTGCCTTTTAGAGGAAAAAAGTTTTGCGCATTTTGTTTCTGCCACTTTTAGAAAACAAAAAATTTAGAGCATATTGAGTCTAATGATAACTTTCTCACAAGTGAAGCAATAGGTACATCCAACCCATAGGAATCACAGCTATACGATTGGCTACAAAGTTGTGGAACCGTGTATCTCTCACCGATAGCACTGCAGTGGTGAGCCCCATCCTGGGGACTGTGATCTGTTTCAAGAGAGCTGTTCTGCCTTTTCCCATCATGAGTGAAACAGAAACTTTACCTCTGTCATTATGCCCATGCTCGCTGGAGTCTGAAAAGTGGTGCAGTTGGGCACTTGTTCGTTTTCCGAAGTATTTTGGTTTGGTGCAACAAGGCACACTGAAGTCGTACAGCTTTTCAAGACTGGTTTTCCAGTATGGCCATTTGGCAAGATCTTCCTTTCTGATGATGTTGTCTGTTGTCACAAGCATCACCTTCTGCGTGTAAACCTCTGGTAAAGGAATGAAATTGGAACTATCCAAACTAGAGGTTTAGACCTGTGACAAGATAAGAGGGGACACATTTCTCCTGCTCATAGTACGCAACAGAATGCTAGTCTTGAAATTGAAATTTATTTATTTATTTGGCCCCATAGGGTAATTGGTTTTGCAACAAGATAAACACAGAACAGTCACAAATGCACAAATACAAGACAAAAACACATAAAAAAACATTTCATGTTACAGGCCCTAGATATAAAACAGAGTATTGACAAAAATAAATATGACTAGTAAAACCATTTTTACAATAACATCTGAAAATTTCCGCTTTTGATGTTAATTGTTGACATTAGTTGTTCCGTGCAAAAAGAAGCAGAACTGCCAGAGTCAAGGAAGTCATATGGCTTAATGATCTGATCACTTTTGCTGCTTTTGTTTTGGACAGGAACATTCTTACCTGCCCCCATATGGCCAAAAGATTGGAAGGTGACAGGTTGACTGCCTGTGGCTGCATCTGCTGGAGGTTGATCTGTTCCTATGAGTCACATTCCTTATATTGTATGTGTAGAATTCCTGTGTGTGGGTTTGCTACATGTCCGTCAGGCGTCTTTTGCAATCCTTGCTTGTGTCCTTTTCCTAGACATCCAAATCATATTCCATTTGTCCTCAAAACATGGCATCCTGAAATCAGAAAACAATGCAAGTTTATTTTTTATATTTTTTTATTGACAATAGAAATAGCAACATACAAAACTCTCATAGGGGAAAAGGTGTACATCAGTAGATTCTGTACAAATATTGACAATGTACAAGAAAAAAAATACCTAAGCAAAGACAATGAAACAAAAAGAACCAACAAAAGGGGGAATTACTTAAGTTCTGATTTTTGATTTTTTGAGGAAAAAAGGAAACATTTAGGAGCTTTACATCCTAAAGATTAATCAAAACAATAATATCTGAGATGTCACCACACAATTTTCTGGCAATTGTACTAGATGGGACCTTCTTCAGTGAGAAAAAATACATTTAAAAATCATTCATAAACCAAACAACGGAAAGCCTAAAACACCTCCAATTATTACAATGAATATGATATTTACCCATGAAAATAATCATATTGACTAAATAAGATATTGATTAATCTATATAGTATTCATATAAAAGAGGATGTATGATAAGTCAAAAGTTGGGATATTATCTACCTTCAGTGATAGCCAATTATGTAGCTTGGACCAAAAGCTTTTATACTCAGGGCAAAAAAAACAGGTGTTCCAAATTCTCATCAGCTGACTCAAAAAATACACATTAATCTACTTAAAATTTGAACCTTTTTCAAAGAAAGTCAGGGACCTGGTAGATTTCATCTTTTTTTTTTTAAGGTATTTTTGACAGTAGGGGAGATGGGCCATTTGGTCAATTTAAAATATGGTTTATCTATTGAGAAGGCATCCATACTTGGAACTTGTACACACAATCCTCTGTTCTGACCAACAAATACTTTATCTTTCAAAGCATCATTAATAAATGTGTTATTATATTTACTGTCTCATAGATTACATTCATTAACTGGAATAGGTACAATTTCTGGGGAAATTGTGTGAAGTGTTCTTGCCGCCACTAGTAGCATGATTAGCTTCTTACAGCATAGATCATTAGATAACAGTAAAGACCAGTAGAGGCTATAGAGACCAGTACATATCAGTAAAGACCAGTAGAGACCAGTACAGATCAGTAGATATCAGAGAAGACCAGTAGAGACCGTAGAGACCAGTAGAGACCAGTAGAGACCAGTATAGATCAGTAAAGACCAGTAGAGACCGTCGAGACCAGTACAGATCAGTAGATATCAGTGAAGACCAGTAGAGACCAGTACAGATCATTAGATATCAAGGAAGACAAGTAGAGACCGTAGAGACCAGTACATATCAGTAAAGACCAGTAGAGACCAGTACAGATCATTAGATATTAGTGAAGACCAGTAGAGGCTGTAGAGACCAGTACAGATCAGTAGATATCAGTGAAGACCAGTAGAGACCGTAGAGACCAGTACAGATCAGTAGAAATCAAGGAAGACCAGTAGAGACCGTAGAGACCAGTACAGATCAGCAGATATCAGTAAAGACCACTAGAGACCGTAGACACCAGTACAGAACAGTAGATATCAGTAAAGACCAGTAGAGACCGTAGACACCAGTACAGAACAGTAGATATCAGTAAAAACCAGTAGAGACCATTAGATAAATAATGATAGTTAGAAGTGCTGAGGACAGGAAATCAACAAATCCAACCTTTTATTTGACAGATAGTCCTCTAGCTGTGTGTGAGGAAATTAAATACCTAGGTCATGTCATATCCGATGACTGGACCGATGACAAAGACCTCTATCGACAGTGCTGTACAATTTTTTCTCAAGCTAATATGCTGATAAGGAAGTTCCCTATTTATTCTGACTCTGTGAAACACTAACTGTTTAGATCCTATATCACACCGATGTATACTGCCCAACTGTGGTCTAATTATAAGAAAAAGAGTATGCAGAGGCTCAAGGTAGCATACAATGATGCAATGAGGTTGCTCCTTCGAGTCCCTAGGTGGCATAGGGCCAGTCACTTGTTTATTTCCACTAGAGTGCCAACTTGCGAGTCACTCTTAAGACAACTGATGTGGGGTTTTATGTGTTGCTTGGACAAGTCAGAGAATCACATAATTGAAGCCCTATTCAGCCCTCTGAAAAGCTGCTATAGATATATGTCCATATACCATTGGTACAATGTGGATCCTTCTTTAATTTTTATATATACTATTTATAATGTGTGATGTGATATATGGACCTGTGTCTGCAATAAAGTCTATTACATTTCCATTCAAGTTGGTTGTTTAATACAGGACTATGCTTAATCTGTCTGTGAAATCGGCTTTCTTTTGTATTTAAATTCACCCACTCTAAACGAACTTCGTACAAACTTGATCCAACTTGTTACTAAAAAGGGTATGATGTTTGTTGATGTACAGCTAGTAACATGCATACAACACTCCATATCCAAGATAAAGTGTCATAATATTTACATTAGATATCGGTATATAAATATATGCCTTACAATATAACATTACCGCTATGTCACTCCCGCCCCTTTCGGGGTCCTTGTCTGGCCGTCTGCGATTGGTTAGTATTTTTGATGACGTTTAAACTACAATCTGATTGGTTCAGCTACTAGAGCTGACCCGCGAGATTGGTTCAGCTACTAGAGCTGTCCCGCGATTTGCCTAAGCAGATTGACAATCAAAATATACGTTTGTGAAAATATATGATCAAACCAGAGTTGCCAACAATTTTTTTTTGACTACATATAATTACTTAATGTCGTACATAAAACAATCGTATACTCTATCGATGGAGATCAATGAACAACACGAAAAACGGCTTCGGCCCACCGTCTAATAGATATCTTATGACACTCATGATGCTCTTTCAGGTTCTATGTGTGTGTCATAGACTGTGTGTGCTTGTACCGCCACCTGCTGGTGTGGCTAATTAACTGCTCTCACACGTACGCCTTACAAATCTGTTTTTGCAGATCGCAGCGGGACAGAGTGGACAAAAATCCACATATGTGTAAAAAGGGAGTTGCAAATGTCACGTGACCTGCAAATTGCCCGGAAGCAATCCGCAAATGTGTAAAAACAGTTTTGCATGTAGAAATGGATCTTTGTATGTGAAATAAAAAGATATTTGTACAGATTTAATTTTGTGTATTTGCAAATCATGAGATATTTGTGTATATGTTTATTTACAGATCTCTGCAGTACACATTGGACAAAATTCCACAAATGTGTAAAAAGGAACTTACAAATGTAACATGACCCACAAATTCACAGGAAGTAATCTGCAAATGTAAAAAAAACTGTTTTGTGTTGTACACATCACCCTGTATTTTTGTGGATATGATTTTACACATCACAAATGTAAAAATACACATTTGCAGATAGTGAAATATTTGCGCATCATTGTAAACATTTGTAGATTGTCTTCTGTGGGTTACAAATATTAAAGGCCAATTACTTCTTCCATAGACCTATACCATGTTTTTTACTAATTCAAAACGGAATAACTTCTGGAATTCAGTATTCCATACTTTTTCTGAAGCCCTCAAAGTTCACCTGACTACATGCCCATTAATTGCTCTGTTTGGAATTCCAGGTAACTCGATTAAATTAAATAATAAAGACTGAAAATATTGCTTTCACAACATTATTAGCTAGACACAGGATTTTACTATTGTGGAAATGCTGTCAGCCCCCCTTAGCTTCCCAGTGGCTAACTGATGTCCTATTTTTTTGCAATTGGAGAAAATTAAGTACTCCTTGAAGGGATCTCACTCCAAATTCTCTGACAAATGGAAGTCATTTATCTCATATTTTAACAGTTTTCAGAGGCTCCCCACAGATTTTCCTTAAACCAAGTTAGTATTAATCTTACTATTGTAAATTAGATATACATGTATGTCTGTGTGATGTGTTGTTGTCTGGATGTTTTGTGTGGGGTTTGGGGGTAGGGGAATCGGGTGGAGTGGATATAGAGGAGGGAAGAATTTTTTTTTCTTGGTCTCGAGACCGAGACCAGTTTTTGATGGTCTCGTCCCAGACTCGACCGCATTTGTACATGGTCTTATCTCGGTCTCGGACTAGGGATGCTCATTTCGGGTAATTTTCCCGACCGACAACCGCAACTCGTTATCCGATTATTAACCGTTAACTGATAAGATTATAAGATTCAATTGGCTTTAAATAAAAAATTTAATTGACGAGTGTATGTAACCTGTTAAATGTACAAACATTTTTTTTCAACGATTTGTTTTAATGTCTAAACAGCATACAGAACAGATCAACAACAGCTGCCGGGTGCACCAGCTTTGCGTATAAGTTCACTCGGGTGCAAAGTCCACACTAAACGATACGTTGAAACTAGTTAGTTTCATACTAAAGCTGTGTCGATGTTTGGTTTCACCAAACTACACTGGCGAAAAGTCCACACCAACCAAAATATTGTAGCAGAAAATTTGTCGCAGATGTTTTCACTTTCTGTTGTCAATCAAAGGAAAGTAGCCTTGATGCAGTGTTTCCCGAGTTGTCAAATTATAGAATGAAAACAGTCGGTGACAATCTGGAACAAGGTTGTTGCTTACAGGAGGCCTATGAGAAGCCGCCTAGGCCAAAATTCAATACTTCCCTTGCACATACATATATATACTGCTACTAAGCACTTACACATACATATATACTTCACTTGCACATACATATATACTGGTACTAAACACTTGCACATACATATATACTGCTACTAAGCACTTACACATACATATATATACTTCCCTTGCACATACATACATACTGGTACTAAACACTTACACATACATATATATTTCACTCGCACATACATATATACTTTGCTTGCACATACATGCATTTTTCACTCGCATATACATATATTTAACTTGCACATACATGCATTCTTTCCTCACATATACATATATACTTCCCTCGCATATACATACATACTTCACTTGCACATACATGCATTCTTCCCTCGCATATACATACATACTTCACTTGCACATACATGCATTCTTCCCTCGCATATACATACATACTTCCCTCGCATATACATACATACTTCACTTGCACATACATGCATTCTTCCCTCGCATATACATACATACTTCGCTTGCACATACATATACTTGACTTGTACGTAAATGCCAAAAGGCGGAAGTAGTGGGGTATAAGAATGTATGTTTTTTGGTCAATTTTTTGAGTTAGATACTTATTTACGTTGACTACTTAGGCTAACTTAAATAACAAAACTTCCCATCATGAAGGCACGGTATTGCACCGAGGTAAAGATGGTTCTATATTCCCACATTCGAATGCTCCAGGGTTACGACACAACGTCTTTGGCTGTGCCGACATCCGAGTGCCAAAAGTCGGACATTAACTACCCTAGCTATCGGTGAATGGATTAGTTAAGGACCAGAGTAAAAAAAATGTGGGAATAAAACCATCTTTACCGCGGTGCAATACCTTTCTGATCGGAGGTTTTGTTATTTAAGTTAGCCTAAGCAGTCAAAGTAAATAAGTATCTAACTCAACAAATTCTCTAGGCTATTGTTTCCAGACGGGACGCAAACCCAACTTTTTAGGCTAACCCATCCTTCCACCTCGGCCTCCAACCAAATAACACATACATTCTTATACCCCACTACTTCCGACTTTTGGCATTTAAGTCAAGTATATGTATGTGCAAGTGAAGTATATATGTATGTGCAAGTGAAGTATGTATGTATGTATGTATATGCGAGTGAAGTATACGTATGTGCAAGTGAAGTGTGTATGTATATGCGAGGGAAGTATATATGTGTATGCGAGGGAAGTATATATGTATATGCGAGGGAAGAATGCATGTATGTGCAAGGGAAGTATATATGTATATGCGAGTGAAGAATGCATGTTTGTGCAAGGGAAGTATATATGTATATGCGAGTGGAGTATACATGTATGTGCAAGGGAAGTATAAATGTATATGCGAGTGGAGTATACATGTATGTGCAAGGGAAGTATAAATGTATATGCGAGGGAAGAATGCATGTTTGCAAGGGAAGTATATATGTAAATGCGAGTGGAGTGTACATGTATGTGCAAGTGAAGTATGCATGTATATGCGAGTGAAGTATATATGTATGTGCAAGTGTTTTGTACAAGTATATATGTATGTGCAGGTGCTTTGTAGAAGTATATATGTATCTGCAAGTGAAGTATATATGTATGTGCAAGTGAAGTATATATGTATGTGCAAGTGTTTAGTACCAGTATATATGTATGTGCAAGTGTTTAGTACCAGTATATATGTATGGCAAGTGAAGTATATATATGTATGTGCAAGTGTTTAGTAGCAGTATAAATGTATGTGCAAGTGTTTAGTACCAGTATATATGTATGTGCAAGTGAAGTATTCAGTTTTGGCCTAGGCGGCTTCTCATAGAGGCCTACTGCAAATAAGGGCTATATTTCATTAACACAAAACAAAATGTTGATAACGCTTGCTATGCGTTATGTTACTAACTATACAATATCTGCCGAGCGCACCCATTCCATTGAAATGACCATTACGGTCCTCTCTGAAAATAAAGTGCGTGTTGTCAATCACTGTGTTGTTTTTAAGGTAACATTATTTTGTCGGCTATAGTGCATCAGGAGCATGATGAATTATAGCCGATAAAATAATATATGCTTCCCAATATGATAGCGTTATACGTTTCTCTACATGAAAAAATGAATGCGCAAGTTAACATCACAGTCATCATAAATGTTCAAGGGTTGTCATTTTAAATGAAGAACGCGTTGCAGACGCAAAATAGGTAGCCGGTATATTTTGCTCCTCATTACCTATATCTCCCCACCTTTCAAAACAAAGTGCCAGGCTCTGGTTGCGCGTGTCAACGTGCCACGTGATTTAACAAATATAGGCTATATATACATAAAAATAAAAAAATCTTCTAAACCGTTTAACTGATAGTATTAATCGGTCAAATGTTTTACTTTCGGTTAACGGTTAAACAGTCAATATGAGCATCCCTATCTCGGACAATGAGGACTTTTTCAAAATCAGTCAAGACCAAAACTGTGGAAATATCTAGAGACAATAAATTGCCAGTATATTGTCAATTTGTTCTTAACATCCTTGCTTTTATTGGATGTAAAACTTACTGATTAAAATCCAAGCAATAATGTGACTCATTGGTCATTGATAATTATGTATTTTTGTAATTTCTGTCACCCATCCCCGCCCCCTTTCACTCGCACTCCCAAGAAAGTGAGCTGTGGTTGTCTGGGAGCAGGAGAAGATGTCTGCAAAATCTTCAGTAATACAATTCGGCTACAAAAATCGTAAAGAATATATTTGTAAAACAACATCCAGAAAAAAGCATACAGATTCTTGTAAATAGAGCAGTGCTTCGATTTCAGAGACGATGGGGACTACTTCAAACTTTTATCGTCACTTAGAAAGGAAGCACAAAGAAAGGTAAGCTGTGTAAGAGTGATGTTTAGCAAAGCTGGCTAGCTAACGTTAGCAACCTGCCTCGGATGGGGATTGAAAACCGGTTCCACTCGAGAACCGGTTTTAACAGAGCCATATATAAAGTCATCTTTATATACGTCTCTGGGTTCTAAGTTTTATGAACCATCAATATAGTATGCCCTCGACGTTAACGAGTCCTCTTATTGATGCTCCTGCTCCAAAGCAAATTTTTGTCCCACCATAGTCTTATTTGATCAATGAGTAATGTAGATTAGCTACACACGCGCAGCAGTTTATGTTAAGTTACATCGACCTTAGCTAATGTCAGCTGCATACAGCTCCCGACATTAAAGCTACGAGGTGACGCTCCCTCGTTTGGGTGAGAGAGCTAACCTAGAGATATGAGCAGAGAGTGGAGACTGAGTAATGCTCCTCAACTTATTTGAGAAATGACTAAATTATATAGGTTATTGTATGGCACATGGCACGTTACTTTTAGAGAGCTAGTTTAAGTTCCAATTTACAGTTGCAGAGTAAAAATATAAAGTTTTACCAGCACACTCTCTCTGGCTCATACCATATCAATCATTTAACTTCCTTGTTTACCTATTTGAAAAATTTGATGGCCAAAATACCATTGATTTATATTGTGTTTACTTTTTGATGAAACTGCTCCCAATTAAATAAATGTTGTACTTTTATAAAGCACATGCAGTTAGGCCACTGACTTGCTGACCTCTTTGTATCAGATATCTTTTGTTGCTTTTATTACACATAAAAGCTATAAAAGACTCTTAATTGCAATAGTTGTTCCTAAACATCAACATTTCACATATAATTACTGCATTCATTACAATACACAGCTTTTCTGCATTTTAAATGTTGAATGTTTGCATTTTGTTTACACATTTATCTATGTGGTTTTGAAAAAAAGGCTTGTTGTTGGTTTAAAAACAACATAACTTTATATATTGTTGATAAAAGAGGGAGAAAAGGGAACACTTTAGTGATGAACAATGAATAATTGTTTTACATTCTGTACTAAATGATGGAAGTCACCCAGGAGTATTGAATAAAGATGGTTAAGTTTATTTCAGCTTTGAGTGTTTAATATCTATGTGTTTTTATGGGAATGAGGATCTTTCAGACCAATTTGAGAAGCTCTTTTGAACATGTTTCACATTTTATTGTGTCATGTAGTGTGGGGCGCTGGTCTTGGTCTTGACTCGGTCTCGCCCTCCCTCGGTCTTGGTCTCGGCTTGGTCTCGGCCCCTAAAAGTCTTGGTCTTGTCTCGGTCTCAAAACACTCTGGTCTTGGTCTTGTCTTGGTCTCGGGTTAGGTGGTCTTGACTACAACACTGACTCTACCCTCTCAGGGTGGTTCGTTAGAGAGAATACACTGTTTGGACTATACTGAACTGTCACACCCTAGAATTCCATTCCTATGTGCTACCTGTTCCCCTCCCCCTTATCCAGGTGTTCCCCATGTACTGATTGTTTCCTGGTGTATTTAACCTGTCCTCTCTCCCTGTTCTGGTTGCTAGTTCGTCTTGTGTGTTTCCTGAGTCGTCCCAGGCCAGTCTGTTTATTTCACAGTGTCTCCCAGTAGCTGTTACTAGATTGCCCGTGTACCGAACCCTGCCTGCCACGTTTACCGATTCTGCCTGCTGTCTGCCTGTGCCTCCTGACAAGTATCATTACTGTTTACCGAACCTTGCCTTACCCTCACCTGAGTCTGCCTGCCATATATTGGGAGTATTAAACTGCGTTTGCACTCCGTACCTGTCTCTGCTGTCTGCATTTGTGTCTAGGCCTGAGTTGTGATACTCAAGCCTCTAAGGGTGGTTAGTTAGATGTAATACAATGTGTGGACTAAACTCAACCCTCTCAGGGTGGTTAGTTAGAATACAATGTGTGGACTATACTCAACCCTCTCAGGGTGGTTAGTTAGATGGTAATACACTGTGTGGACTATACCCTCTCAGGGTGGTTAGTTAGAATACAATGTGTGGACTATACTCAACCCTCTCAGGGTGG
>JACXGM010026193.1:0-14983 GCA_016801145.1 Umbra pygmaea | reverse complement strand
ACCTTTACAAGTAATACTACCAAACTCCCTTTATGGGTGGATCACAACCAAAATCACATAGGTACAGGTTAAAATGTGTGACATACATTGGGGTTTCCCCCTTTCCATGAATCTTAATTCATCCCAGGAGGGATGAGAAACCAGCTGTTGAAGGAGTCAATATTTGGATCTTATAAACATTAATTTCCCACTACACTGTCTTCCACATGTCTTCTTCATGTCTTCCTCATGTCTTCCTCTTCTTTTCTTCATGTTTTCCTAATGTCTTCCTCATGACTTCCTCATATCTTCCTCCTCTTTTCTTCATGTCTTCATCATGTCTTCTTCCTCCTTTCTTCTCCTGTCTTTCTCCTGTCTTCTTTGTGTCTTCCTCTAGTCTTCCTAATGTCTTCCTAATGTCTTCCTCCTGTCTACCTCTTGTCTTCTTCATGTCTTCCCCCTTTCCTTCCTCCGTTCTTCCTCCTGTCTTCCTTCTGTCTTCTCTATGTCTTCCTCATGTCGTCTTTATGTTTTTATCATGTCTTCTTTCTTCATGTCTTCCTCACGTGTTCTTCTAGTCTTCCTCCTGTCTTCCTCATGACTTCCGCCTGTCTTCCTCCTGTCTTCCTCATGTCCTCCTCATGTCCTCCTCATGTCTTCCTATATATCTTGTTCATATCTTGTTAATGTCTTCCTCTTGTCTTTTTAATGTCTTCCTCATGTCTTTCTCATGTCTTATTCCTGTCCTCATGTCTTCCACCTATCCTAATCATATTTTTTCCTGTCATCCTCATGTCTTCCTAATGTTTTTCTCATGTTTTCCTCATGTCTTCATGCTGTCTATCTCCTGTTTACCTTCTGTCTTCCACATGTCTTCTTCATGTCTTCCTCATGTCTTCCTCTTCTTTTCTTCATGTTTTCCTAATGTCTTCCTCATGACTTCCTCATATCTTCCTCCTCTTTTCTTCATGTCTTCTTCCTCCTTTCTTCTCCTGTCTTTCTCCTGTCTTCTTTGTGTCTTCCTCTAGTCTTCCTAATGTCTTCCTCCTGTCTACCTCTTGTCTTCTTCATGTCTTCCCCCTTTCCTTCCTCCGTTCTTCCTCCTGTCTTCCTTCTGTCTTCTCTATGTCTTCCTCATGTCGTCTTTATGTTTTTCTCATGTATTCTTTTTTCATGTCTTCCTCACGTGTTCTTCTAGTCTTCCTCCTGTCTTCCTCTTGTCATCCTCCTATCTTCCTCATGCCTTCCTCATGACTTCCTCCTGTCTTCCTCATGTCGTCCTCATGTTTTCCTCCTGTCTTCCTCATGTTTTCTTCCTGTCTTCCTCACGTCTTCTTTATGTCTTCCTCATGTCTTCCTTCTCTCTTCTTCATGTCTTCCTCATGTCGTCCTCCTGTCTTCCACCTGTCTTCCTCCTGTCATCCTCCTGTCTTCTTTGTCTGCGTCATGTCTTCCTCCTTTTTTTCCTCATTTCTTCCTCCTTTTTTTCTCATGATTTCCTCCTGTCATCATTATGTCTTTATTCTTTCTCCTGTGTTCCTTATGTCTTCTTTCTGTCTTCCACCTGTTTTCCTGTCTTCCTCATATCTTCCTTCTGTGTTCCTCCAGTCGTCCTCCTGTCGTCCTCCTATGATGTAACACAGAGTCTGATCCAGCTCTATTCTCAGTGACCCACCAGGAACATGGGCCTTCATTAGCGCTCTGTAATTAGGAACAGATGCAATTTGCAGCAAGGGGGCCTCGGCGCACACACACACACACACACACACACACACACACACACACACACACACACACACACCGTTTCGTCTCTCTCTGTCTTGTTCTATCACACCCTTGCTCATCCTGTAACACTTTCCACCTCTACTTCTCGCTTTCGAAACTGAATCACTCCCTTGGTTACCCCCGTCACACACACTCAAACACACACAACAGACTAACACTTGCAATTACACACTTTGGAGGCATATGCGTAATTAAGAAAACTTCCAACTTGATTAGATTGAACTGCTCTCCATTTGCTCTCTCTCTCCCTCCCTCCCTCCCTACCTCTCTCTTCCTCTCCAATTTCAGTCTATTCCATCTTGACACTTCGTTTTCCTCCTGCACTGCCAGTGTTTCTCTACAGTAGGAAAGCCTGATCTCCTGAGCTATTGTGTCCCAGTTAACGAAATCTCACATTGATCTGCTGGAGGTGCATGTTTTCGTATGCTAATACAGTATTGCTAAACCGCATGACAGCTGTCTAACCAGAAATTGTATGGAGAATGTATGGTGTGTCTGTGTGCCATGTGTGTGCGTGTGTGTGCGTGCTTGTGTGTGCGTGCTGGGGGTTGTAATGTTTTGCTGCAGCAGTCATCCCTGTGGGAATTCCAAGGAAATTCCAAGGATTTTTATCTGTTTTTTAAAAACACCTCCTGCTGCTCCAAACTAAGCAGTTTTTTAAACCGATCTGAGAATACAGATCAATAATACTTGTAGTTATATCTTATTAGAACTTGGTTTGCATTTGTCAGTGTAGGTAAATGCAATTTGACTCTAAACACGTCTTGTTTATATAATGGGAACAATTGGTTCTAAATAATAATTTGACAGTCCTGATTTCCTGTGGTTTTCATGCACGGCTTCATAAAATGCTCAAAACCTTCAGATATTACATGGTGATTTCCATCCTGTCATACGTTACTTCCATGTGTGGAAAAAGGAATGAGACAGGCGCAAGGCTTACTAGTGAACATAATCGTCTTTTAATATGCAGAACACTGTACACAAAATAATAGAGCCTCGAGGGGAAAAACGCATAACGATACTCTTCTACAATGATAACTGAAACATGCACACACGTACTGACAATCAATAATGAACCACAGCTACATCCAGTGTTGGGTAAAGCTACTTTTCAGTTACATTCCAGTTACATGTTGAGTTCACAAGTTTTGGGAAGTCCCTAATTAAAACAAAATGATCAGGTAAATGGAGTTCATATCTAAAAGTTACCTTTAAAACAAATAGAAAGAGTAAAGAAAATATCAATTATGGTCACCAGTAAGATATGAACTCCATTTACCTGATCATTTTGTCTTAATTAGGGATTTCCCAAAACTTGTGAACTCAACAAGTAACTGCAATGTAGCTGTACAAGCTACTTTACCCAACACTGGCTACATCACGCACAAACAGGACGTAAATACTGAACTAATTACAGGGTGGATGCAGCTGGGTGATTGGTAATAATATAGTATAGGTAAAAAACGACACATGACTAAAACATTGGGAAAAACATTAACAACAATACACACCAGGGAGAAATCTAAAGAGCACACTGGGGAGAAAACATAATAACATAATATACTGTAGAGCGGAAAAACATACAAATGTGCGGTCCCTTAAGGGAGACCATGACACATCCCTGTTGCTTAAATGGTTGGGGAGTAACTGATTACAAGTAATCTGATTACAGTAATCAGATTTTTTTATTGTAATCTGTTACGTTACTGGCAAAAAAAAGAGTAATCCGATTACAGAAAAAGAGGATTACATGTACCGTAGATAGTTTTACATTGGGGAGTAGTCGATTGTCTATTGAAAAATGTTTCAATAATGTAAAGTGTCTGTATAACAACATAAGATATTATAAATATGTAAATTGTGTTAAGTTATATCTCTATCATCTAGTCGCCAGGATAAGTTAATTTCTTTATTTGTTCATGGTTCCCAAACTGCAGTTTTTGGTGGCAAATTATCAAAATGTGCTAAATGCATTTGCCAAACTGTAAATACGAATGTGTACATAATATTGTACCTTATATTGTCAACTGCTATCATTGGAAACACTCCTGATATATTTAATTTTTTCTTTTGGTACACTACCACTTGCAATCAGTCCACCTAGAATGCCCTTAATGACATTAATTGGGTTGATGTCCTATTTCAAAATGTTTTGGGGGGCCACAGAATTAGATTTTTGATTTAATCTTAAACCAGGTAATGTAAATAAACATCCTGAAAGGCCATTCAACTGGTTATAAACTATCTTTTCAAAGTAATTTAAAAGTAATGGAAAGTAATCAGATTACATTAATGAGTTTGGGTAAACCAAAAGATACATTACTATTTACAATTTTGGATGGGTAACAAGTAACTGCAACAGATTGCATTTAAGTCACCTACCCAACCCTGGTGCCAAGAGAAAATCAAGTATAGCAAAAATAATTAAAATGGATTGTTCCTTCATGACTTGTCTACATTACATGACAGAATGCTTATATTTCTAATATTTCCTTTCATATAAACAGAGAAAATAATATTTTCTGAAAATTAATATGACAACACCTTTCTCTAACAGTCAAGTGGAACTCCTTTTCACACCATTTCAGATGGAACACCTGTGCTAAATTGATACCACTCACAACAAACTAATTCCTCTTAGCTCTTGCAACAGACACTTTTAAATCAACGTTGTAACGTTGTAATGGAAAACATTTATTCTTAGAATCCACTTCTCCCAACTAATCATAGAAACTGGGCTGGGTCTGTGTTTCCATGTTCCTTCAACCTTCAAATCGACTATGTGCTAAAACCAGTACCAACTTGCCCGCAACCCTACACCAACCACCAACCCTACTCTCTCACATACGCCCCCGCCCCTTTCCCCAAATCTCCTGCCGCAGGAGGGTGGCAGCCCAGACACAATATCACTAATTGCCCCGTTAAAGTCGACACACAGAATCTAAGGCGAGGACCCTAATTAGACACCTAAAAATGAATGAAGGGCACTTTATGGGAGACGTGGCCAGTTTGGGGAATGTTTTAATGAGGTAGTGCTGAGAATAGCATTGGAGTCATTTGTTGACGCAGGCTGTGCCCCCATACACACTAACACACACACTAACACACACACTGACACACACACACACACACTCAAACCCATCATGACTTGAGTCAGAACAACCAGGCCCCCGCACGTCGAAGATTCTAATCAGCTGGTCATCTACTGGAGATGCTTACAGATTCCAGATCTTCATTTGAGCCAGGTTTACGCAAAAAAACTAATGGAAATATGATTTGTGGTTCATATTTAATGGACATTGTGTGTAGCTATGATAATTTTTTTCATTGTTGCCAAATGAAGTCTAGCATTTTGAAATTAAGTTTACAAACTTTAGACACATTCAAAAAACCTTGAACACACAGGCAGGTTTGCGTTTCCTGTTATTCAGGAAAATGATCAGCAACAACTGAGTGGTCAACTTAAAACACAATATCTGTATATCTTTGCAGAGCTTGTGCTTGGCTAAACGGGTGCCCTTCTTTGCTTCGTGGTGTTTCTGTAGGTCAATTGCACCAGTACTTCCTCAGGGAGTATCTTGTATATTGTCCATGTAACTTAATATTTAGACTAAGTAAGATATTGTAGTGTGCCACTCTTAAGGTCTGTCTGGATGAGGTAACTCACTAATGGACCTCGTTTAATTAATCTGAAAGCTCTTTGTGGTGTGGTCAACCTCTGTAGAAATACACACAGTCAATTTCAGATCAAAGAAAACAGTCATGAGAATTATCTTCAAATGTTTACAACGTTTCAAACGGTGTTACCCTCATTTAAACCACAACCCATAAGATGTTCATCTCACACACGTTATCCTTGGATATCGAATTCAAAACCACCCGTGCTTTTAACACAACATAAACATTTACAGTGCATTTTTCTGTATCCAGTTGAGGTCTATAGTGCACATTTCTTTCTCCTTAATCTACGATAAAACATTTAAGGTCAGGTTCCAGTCCTTGTTCTACAGTGATTTGTGGTCACCCCTGCTTCAGACAGCTGTTTAACTGAACTGGTGGTGGAGAGAGGCAGAGACCTCGAGAAAGATAACAGGATTTCTGGCCAACAGACATTCCTCCCTCCCTCCCTAACTCCTTCCTTCTCTTTTCCTTCTATCTGTGTCTTTATCTGGCTAGACTCCATTTGGTCAGCAGTACTCTAACCCCAGACAGAATCCATGTCTGGCTACCAAGCACTTCAGAGAGACAGTTCCAGAAGTGGAGACTGACTGAAGAAGCCGAAACGTCACAAAGAGCCTATTCACTACATTGAGAGAGGAAAACAGACACACATTAAGATCTCCCTGATAGCTTAACTCTGCTTAGAACATCTGACTTGTGCTTACCGACATTTTGTAACATGGGAACAGTCAGAGTCTTGTCTATGTTTCCACAACGACTGCTTCTGGGATCTGTCAATCCATGGAAAAGCCTGGCCATTGTATATTTCCTTCACCATTATCTTAACATGGAAATACGTTAATATGCTAGTAAAGCAATTCTTTGCAAAGTTTGCTGTACTTCAAGCCAACATTGGCATTTACAACAACTTTTATAATCCAAAATTCTAGGAATGGGCACATGCATGGACAGTCCATATGAGTATCAGTTGCATTTTTACACTACCTATCAATATATGGCATTTTTCGAAGTATTTTCTCTGTATATAATTAATGTAAATAGGTAACGTATTGTGATGAGAATCAGACAGCTTTTCAACACGTGCCTGGAGGAAGCATGTGATCGATCATCGACTGCCCACATTTTGCTGAGTGGTTGCTGATTGGACAAGCCTTAATGGGAATTGGAGATGACAAATAAGGATGGAAGAAAGAGTTGAAAAATGAAAACAAATTAGAAAAGGTCACATTTGTTTCTACTCTAAATAAAGATTGAACTATAATTGAAACATTCCATTGAAATACCAAAAAAGACGGGACAAAACCGGGAAGAAAATCACAACAAAAATAATGTATTTTAAAGAGATCTGAACAAAGGTATTTCTAGATGGGCACACGGTCTCTAACAGAATTGTTAAGGTTACTACTGCTGAAATGTTGCAATTTTACATTTTGGAAATAGACTTAGACTATACTTAGTTTTATTTGCAAGATAGTTTCAGTAATTAACAAAAGGCTTTGGCAAAATCTTTCACAACTAATTTGGTGGCTGTGATACTATGCCCAGTTCTGAAACCAGATGGATATTTGTTTTGGAAGCAGTTGTCAGTCAAGAAAGTATGCAGCTGTATATTAGCAATGATTCCAGACTTTTTCTAAGACAAGGCCATTAAGAGGTCAATAATTATCAAGGCAGCACATGGGCAATTTACTAAATCAACTAAGGGAATAGGTGTGATTCTTGTTTATTGAACCACCTGCCTGCTAAAACGAAAAAAGACAAGGTAAAGTGCAAGGGCTCACATCTTTAAACAATAGTTATGATCCCAGAAATCAATGTAAGGTCAAAAATATGAGTTAAGAGCTAAAAAGTGGTTAACCAGCAAAAAAGACATCGAAAACAATCAGTTAATGTAATAACATATAAGATTTTGGATTCTAATAGCCTTGCATATGTTCCTCATTAGCCTATAATGTTCCTTCAGTTGGCCCTAATAGGGAAACCCTTTTCATGGTTCTCAGGAGAACCCTTTTTGGTGTCAGGGAAAACACTTTTTGGTTACCTATAAAACCATATACACTTACTTCATTAGGGGAACCTGGTCAACTGCTCTTTAATGCAAATATCTAATCAGCCAATGACATGTCACCAAGTTAATGCATTTAGGCATGTAGCTGGTGTAAATGATCTTCTGAGGTTCAAACCAAGCATCAGAATGGGGAAGAAAGGTGACTTAAGGTGCTGATCTACTGGGATTTTCCCACACAACCATCTCTAGGGTTTAGGCAGTGTTTGGTAAAGTAGCTTGTACAGTTACATTCCAGTTACTTGCTGAGTTCACAAGTTTTGGGAAGTCCCTAATTAAGACAAAATGATCAGGTAAATGGAGTTCAAATCTTACTGGTGACCATGATTGATATTTTCTTTACTCTTTCTATTTGTTTTATAGGTCACTGTTAAGATATGAACTCCATTTACCTGATCATTTTGTCTTACTTATGGACTTCCCAAAACTTGTGAACTCAACATGTAACTGAAAAGTAGCTTTAGCCAACACTAAGTTTAGGAAGAATGGTCTGAATCTACCATTGCAATTACAAATACTGTAGACTAATACAATTTAGGTTGTAGGGTTGACAATTAATATCAGTAGCATATGCAGACTAAAATGTGGAGATTATCCACCAATTACATTCCGTTCTTTCACTGTATGGCAATGGCATGTCCCTTTGCTGAATATCAGTGCCTACCTTGTGCAATAAGTTGGCCACGTAACTGAATTTTTTAATGTTATAAAGGTCAATAATTTACCTTGTCAAATTATTCAACACATACGGTTGTATTCAAAATAAGATCAGTCCAACATCACTAACCAGATCAATTACTGTTTTTGGTAGAAATCATATATCGACATGACAAATAATTAACTAGTAGGTGCAGTAGAGTAATAGAAAACCAACAGACCAACAGTCATGACATGCATGCTGCTGATTCTGTGAGTCATTAATTGAAAGGGGCATGTTCTAAATAATAGCAGAGTGGATTTCAACAGGGCTGCTGACAGGAATCTGTGTGCCCGGGACAAACTCCACATTTTGGGCCCCTTTGCTAAAAAAAATTACTGTGCAAAAACAAAATTTGGGGCCCCCCTCAGGACTGGGCCCGGGACAACATACCCGGTTGTCCCCCCCTGTCAGCAGCCCTGGATTTCAAGCACTGAGGTCATTCATTCAGTGAAAAAACAGGTGTCAAACAGGTGGCCCCTATTCAAGGACAAAGGCAGCAAATGTTGTACATGCTGGTTATAGTGCAATTCTCTCTGAAAATCTAATTAAAAAAGGTCATTCCAGACATTGTTTAGAAGAACAGCATACGCTGATTACCCAGTAAACAATTACCGTCTTTCAACATTGATATATGGTTGAAAATTAGTCGGTCAGCCTTGGACTGGTTTAAGACGTGATTTCAAATAAGTAGTTTCAGCCAGACTGTTTGAGTACGTGTTTTCAACTAATCTTTAAGTCTCCAACTAAGACAGGATAAGTCTGTTATTCATGCTAAAAAAACGGAGAAAACAAACTACCAAACCAAGTTCATTATTATCTCAAATACATTTTAAGAGTTCTACATATTCTGTCAAAGTTATAAAAATACATTGAAACAGTGTCTATGAGGTGCACAAAGCAGATTTATACTTGGAAAGAGTTGCCACAGCCCAGTCCAGCTGGTGGGGGTAATGCAGAATTAAAGTTAGTTGCCAACCGCCATAAAACCGAAAGAAGAAGCAATGCGGAGGCATGCGCGCGAACATGTAGCAGAGGAAGCACGCAAATCTGTATTTTTCCACCTATCAAGCCACCACTCTTCACGCCAGAAAGCGAATTTTAAAGCTTAACTGTAGATACACACTGCTACAGACTTGAGCTTCAAAATAAGCTCTGGATGCCCTGACAAGGACGCTTGTCAAAAAAGTACGGGGAAGCTTTAGACGCTTTTGGCCACTTTGGCCGCTCTGACGTGGCAGGACATTCAAGCAAGGAAGACTAGCAGACGTACTTAAATTCCGATTGGTTGACTGTTGTTTGCCTCTAAACCGCATCATAGCTCATTACCATTAAGTTGTAAAAACATGCGACTCACATACCAAAGATTGCAAGTTCGAATCCATGGGGACACTTTGCATGTATTTTGTTTTCTATTCCAGCGCGATGCAGACGTGTTGCAAATATGCTTTTTTATCCTTTCTTTCCTCACTATCACCATGGATACAAACAATACATTACGACATAATACTTGTTACATGGAGTTAACAGCAAGGTTTCTGAGTGGTTAAGGTTAGGTTAGGGCTTTGGGTAAGGCTTAGATCGAGTTAACAACATCGTCTCATTGTCACGGTTTACGGATAGCGGAGGCAGGTGCGTCTTCACTGAAGAGTATTTATCAAAAACAAACAGGAATGAACTGACAAGAAACAATGAACTACACAGAACAAACAAACCCACATAACTAAATACCCAACTAACAAGGGGAGGATGTGCAGGTGTGGACCAAACAACAGAACTGATAGGCTAACCAAAACATGTGACGGGATCATGTGACACAAAGAGCGGGAAACACAATCAAAACAAAATACATAGGGGAGAAACCACTCTGAAGAGACACATAGAACGAGGACACACTACGGACTTGTGACAGCGCCCATCGCAGACTTTTTCGTGAAACTGCCACTGATTTTGGTCCTATTCCGTGATTGTGGTTATCCATTTTATTCCTTGTCTTTCTGCCACGGATCCTGAAGTTCAGATTCTGTGGCAGTTTCATGGATTTCTTAGAAATCATGCCGAGAAAATTATAGGCTACTCGGCTAAAATGATTTTGAATGCTATAAAATGGCAACTGAAACCAGAAAGACAGGAATAAAATGGATAACCACCATTCAAATCAATAAAAAAAAAGACAGAGCAGCAAAGACTCAGCCAAAGATCAGCTCCAAGGTGATCAAAGAAGATCTGAATATACCTGTGAGTACTTTAACAATTAGAAGACGCCTATGTGAAGCCAAGTTATCGGCAAGAAACCCTTGCAATGTCCCAATGTTGAAAAACAACGTGCTGAAGAGGTAAAAATTTGCCAAATAACACATTGCCTGGGCTAAAGAGAAATGTTGCAAACATTTTGTGGACTGATGAAAGCAAGATTGTTCTCATTGGGTCTAGGGGCTGCAGACAGTTTGTCAGACAACCACCAAATGCTGACTTCAAGCCACAGTACACTGTGAAGATAGTGAAGCATAGTGGCACAAGCATCATGACATGGGGATGTTTCTCATACTATGGTGTCGGGCCTATTTATCACATACCAGGGATCATGGATCAGTTTGAATAAACCAAAATACTTCAAGAGGTCATGTTGCCTTATGCCAAAGAAGAAATGCCCTTGAAATGGGTGTTCTAACAAGACAACGACCCCAAACACACCAGTAAGCGAGCAGCATCTTGGTTCCAGACCAACAGGGTTAACGTTATGGAGTGGTCAGCCCAATCCCCGGACCTTAATCCAATAAAGAACTTGTGGGGTGACATAAAAAATGCTGTTTCTGAGGCAAAACCAAGAAAGTCAGAGGTTCTGTGAAATGTAGTCCAATTGTCCTGGGCTTGAATACCTGTTCACAGGTGCCAGAAGTTGGTTAACTCCATGCAACACAGATGTGAAGCAGTTCTCAGAAACCGTGGTTATACAATTAAATATTAAATCAGTGTTTCACAGGACGGTTAAATCTTCAAGCGTTTTTCAATTTATACAGTAAATGTTTTGAGTTTGTAAAGACAAATGCAGACACTGCTATTTTTAAATAGCCTAACATTCATTTTTCTTCACTTTCCGTAAAGTAATAACAAATTTGATAGATTTTTCTTCATGTTTTGATTTGGAATAGACTATGCAGTGTTCCCAATGCATTTGCATGTAAGGAAATAAAAGCTATTATAAGGATTGTGAGCTTTACTCATTTGTTAAACACACTGCTATTATTTCACAACTGTACAACTCTGTATATTGCTTTGCCATTATTTTTATATTAGTTTAAGGACATGCATGTCCTGCAAAAGCAAGATTGAAAGAAAATATTTTTTATTGCATTGCTAATGATATTTACTTTCAATGCTTCCCACTATAAACATACAGTTATTATCTGACTCCATTTTGTATGATTTACTACAAGACCCATAAATCTCAGTGCATAATCTTAATTTTATTGTCAAGGGGTTTATTAAGATCACATTTGGTGTCCCATCTTAATTCATGTAACTGTCAACATCATAACATACTAGCATTTTCTGGATCACAAACCTATGTTGCATGTGTATCCTCCCGTGAGACATTTGACCTGCATTTGTTCCTATGGATATACATTTGTAAAATATTAGCAAAACTTGTATGATTCAAATCTGCTCTGCATCCACCAATTTCCCTAGTATAAGACGTCTGTTGGGTAGATAAACCACTTTATTGAGTGTGAGGTAATGCAATTTGATTTAACGTAATGTGATATTCATCTGTAGGAAATTGCTCACCAGCATCAAAAGCTATGGAGGCCTTGGGGGAAAAACCCAGCTGGGTGAACAGATGAGATGGCGGCTCAGAAAGGTATTAACGCCAGTAGAGATCCGTTGAATGTATACCTCCTTTCATTTTCCACTTTTCACCTGGCAAGGCACTTTAAATGATCTGAAACAAAAAAATCTCCCCCTTTCTCAAATATCATTAATATTTTGTCTCTGAAGGATCAAGGGAAGTAATTTAAATCTGTCTTCATGTATAATATGTTCCTAATTTACTACATATTTTTTCCTAAAATATTATAAACTCAGCAAAAAAGAAATGTCCTTTCACTTTCAACTGCTATTATGTTTCTGCGAACTGAACATGTGTAAATATTTGTTGCCTGATATTCAGAACCGAAATCTACATTCTGCTTCACTCCATCATTCAGTCTGAAGTTACTTCTATAGCAGCCGTTTTCCACGATGTGTGCTGTCAAAGACCTAGTCCTCATCTCCTAACCAATCATAAAAGTCTTACGTCATTGCGTCAAGACAATCAACTGTCTAATGTAATGTGAACAAACTACCTAACCCCTGTTGATAGCATTCTCACCATCTGTCACATTACTGACCATTTTTTATAAATTACATGAGCACCTTCAACGTGATTTCCTGCTGTAGTTTAAGTTACAGTCTGAACACTGAGGTATTGTGCGTTCCTCAAGTAACTCGGGCAGTTGTTGTTGCCATCCTGTACCTGTCACACATGTGTTATGTTCAGATGTACCGATCCTGTGCAGGTGTTGTTACACGTGGTCTACTACTGCATGGATGATCAGCTGTCCTTCCTGTCTCCCTGTAGCGCTGTCTTAGGCATCTCACAGTAAGGACATTGCAATCTATTGCCCTGGCCACATCTGCAGTCCTCATACCTCCTTGCAGCGTTTTTCAGAGACACTAGAAAGATCTCTTTAGTGTCCTCAGATTTCATAACTGTGACCTTAATTGCCTACCGTCTGTAAGCTGTTGGTGTCTTATCGACCGTTCTACAGGTGCATGTTCATAAGTTGTTCATGGATCATTGAACAATCGTGGAAAACATTGTTTAAACCCTTGACTATGAGACCTGTAAAAGTAATCAGATTTTACACATTTTCTTTCAAATACAGTGTCCTGAAAAATTGACATTTCTTTTTTTGCTGAGTTTATGTAGAGATTGAGACTAAGTAATGAGGGCAGGCCATACATGTTAGCCTATTAGCCATACCTGTTTTTCTTACCTCACCCTGTCTCTCTTTCAACCACTTCCAATGACAGACATCTCTGCCACTATTCCTTCACTTAATTTGCTCTCATTTCCGCTCCTCTCTTGTCCTCCGCCCCTTGCTGTAACAGGGAAAGTACTCTCTCTTTCCGCTCCAGCTGGGGTTGGCGGAACTGATCTGCATCACAGGGACAATTAGCAGCACTCTGAGTAAGGGGCACCCAAAAATAGCCCCAGTCACCATTTTCACCCTGCAGCAGTGTTTCTCAAACAACTCGTTGCAAACCTCCAGAAATCTAATAATTGTGTCATACCTATTACAGAGCTAACCTGTATGACCTATTGCAATCAAGGTTTTGATGACTAGATGACAAGTTGAATCAGGTGTGCTAGCGTCACATTCAGGCTGAGACGGGCTCTGACTAAACTCAGTTCTGTACCACAGATCTGACTACTCCGCCCTGGGTTAAATCCAGGGAGCACTAACAGGTTCAGAGGTCAGGGTTGAGTGGAAGAACATGAAAGGGGTCAAACCAGGTCACTGTTTAGTTTTTTATTCTACCCACTTCAGGTTCAATTAACTGTTTTGCATGCTTGATTCAGTAGCAAATATATTAAACCAGAGATTAGATCCTGTCATATTTCCTTTATCCAAATCCTTAACTGTAAGCATCAACTTATCCTAGTAGTAATTTGTTTAGCTAAACTTTCAGAAAAACTCTGCCAAAGCTTCAAAGAGTTCACAGATACCTTCCCAGGAGGCCATGATTGACTGCAGTGCCTCTATTCATTGTTAACGAGAGGAAAACTGCTAGAAAAGAATTGGAATGTGACCCACTGGATTGCGCTCATCTGGCGTTAGAGCGGTTGAAAAAACTTGCCATTCCGAGTTGGTGGTATCTATGGTGTATTTTCTGCCTCCACATGTATCATGGCCCTTAGGCACCTTAAACAAAAGAGTTAAGGGTTATATGACCATGGTCCTGATGACATTACCCAGTTAATCACAGGCTTTACACTCAATTATGAACACCTGGGCCAAGGCATGCACAGCGATTATAGCCATATGTCACACCTGTGACATTATGTTCTGACATAGATCATGGCTGGGGATTGAAAAAATGATATAAATAATATGATTTCACAATGATCAAAATGTTTTGGCCCTGAAGTCTAGCCTCGCAATGTCCCCTGAAACTGCAAGTTCCACAAACTTCTACACTAACACCAGTCTGGCAGTAACAAATAGGCTTACATTTGGGTTCCATCTATTGAATGCTCAGGCAAATCAGTTACACCTGCATTTGTTATACGTAATTATCAAAGAAGTGCATTGAAATCATATCTTTTTGTTATTGCAATGAAATCAAGTTAAAAAACAACGATGGCTTCTTCTGAAGAGGTTAGCGTCAATGTTGCTATAGCTACAGTAGCGTTATATCTGTTGCTGATCTAGGTACAACTGGCAGAATATGCTGGCTTCCAAACTGTATCGAGAGAACCCAACATGTATTGTCATTGTCAATATATAGTGGAGCTGGTAACATAATTTCAGTGGTGGGCCGTCAGGGCCTGCAAGGCCTTCTCTGCAGGCCCAAAGATAATCAGAATCAGAAATGTATTTTTGTATTTCTTTAATATATTTTTTTATTTAATATATTTTTCAATAATATATATTTTACAAAGTTCATTTAAATTAGTCTATATGGTGATTTCATTGCTACAGTACGTTCTTTTCAGTTGCCTTGCT
>JACXGM010026192.1:0-15017 GCA_016801145.1 Umbra pygmaea | reverse complement strand
GACCTATGCCTGTTTTTGGATTACTCTACCATTTGATATCCCTAGATGTACTTTAGCCATCCAGCTATTCCGTTTTGACCTATGCCTGCTTGTGTGGATATACTCTTTACCTGTTCCTATGGAATGTCAAACAGGTCATTAAATCATTGTGCTATTTGACATTGTTTTGAGTATTCTCTCAGTACAGACATTACAGATAATAGATACACAATCTCGATAATAGATACACAATCTCGATAATAGATACACAATCTCGATAATAGATACACAATCTCGATAATAGATACACAATCTCGATAATAGATACACAATCTCGATAATAGATGGTATGCTGTCTATTGTCCTCGTGGCAGTTCACCCTTGAAGGACAGTACCAAGAACCTATTTCTGAACACACAGCCAGGAAGATATTTAAATACCAACTGGCTACACCCACTAGCCTTTTGTCATCTTTGAGAACAGATCATGTACTTATATTTAGACAAATCTCACCTTGAAAAGAGTTGAAGATGGCAAAGAGATACATAAATGCTGTGTTGACTGGCCCCCAGGCGAAGAAGGCAAATCCCCAGCTGAGCCCCAGGAGCAGGGTGAGCCCAATCACACTGCGCAGGTCCTGGACCCCGTTACGGTGCTTCAAGTTGTGGGGGTTCTGCCGTTTTATTCGACACAGCTGAACCATCACTACCACAAACATGATGAGATTAAACAGGAAGATAACACAGAAGTAGGCCACCACAGATACGTAGAAGGCAGTGTTGTTCTTCAGCCAGCAGCTGTTGGAAAGGAAAGATCAAAGACATGTTTTACAAGACATGATAACGTATTTGAATTTATCGGCTAATCTATTCCATAAATATCACTATACATTTTCCTCTCTCAGGTGCCAGATGATCGAAGATCAATCACATGCTTCCTCAAAGCACATGTCACCAAGCTATGTGATTATTGTCACACTGCTCATTCACTGAAGAAGCCTTAGGTCAGTAGTACATATAGGAAAGGATTACATATTCGCCAACCATACCGACTTGCTTGAATTCACAGGATCCAGACCTCCACAAGAAGTCACACGAGAATGATGTGACAATTTAAATGTTTCTGACTACTTACAGTACCTGTCTACCCTATGCAACAATGTATCAATTTGTGCAGCCTCTAATAGACCTCCTGGTCATGATCGGAAATGCCACAACTAGGATTCGAACCCTGGCCACCATGATGCAGTTGTCACTGAGGCAGCGACCACTGCACCATGTATGAGGCCCACTGCTGCTGTTCTAGTAAGATTCTGTCCATATTCATCATCATTATTATTAATCAAATGTTACCCCTATTTCAAGATATCCAATTTGTAGTTACAACCTTTAGCCTGGCTCCGCCCTCCTACGTACTTCATTTTCCTTCAGTACTCCGTCTGGGTTTGAGGCATATTCCCTGGTTTTCTCTGAACAATTTTTTACCGGTCCAATCAGCGAACAGAGGGAGTGGCTGAGAACGATGAGGTTGATGTCCTGCGCTAGTTTGAGTGTAGCACGTCACGACCAAACGTTAGCGATTGGTTATGGCAGATTCAGAGTGGCTCAGAGCAGATCCAATAGTTTAAAACTTCAACAGAGTACCCGCCTTCAAGGAAGTTAACGCTTGTCAATGGAGAGAGGCTAGACTCTCTGTACAAATGAAATTTACGTACGAGAGTCTGGTAGGACCAGGCCTAACAACCTTAACTACTTGCAGGAACTCCCATGGGCTTGTAGAGTTAAAGATGAGGTAGTCGCTCCTATGGCATTTGTTCCCTTGTGCTGTGCTGCTTAAAAAAACAAAGCTTTCCCAACCAGATTGGTCTAACCAACATGCCTGATGAAATGCAGTGTAGACTGTCACTTACAGCCCACTTCCAGTTGCCCAACACACACATGGAGTTGCTAGTGCACAGTGAGAAAAGTACTTCCCTGACAAACTCCACCTCACAAAACCAGTGGAGCTTCCCAGTCAGAACTTGCGGTGACACACCCTGTGAATGAATAAACATTCTAGAAAATAATTAGGAAGATTAAAGGTACTCACAAGTCATCTGTAGAGGTGTTGTTTGTGTATTGCGCGTAGCCAACAAGGCCATAGTTATTCTTATCAACAGCAATAACAATGATGACCACCACCAGTGGAACACCTGTGATGAAAAACACATTCACCTTTTACCAATTATTGTCACGCGATTGGCTGTTTTACACCTAAACTGAAAACAAATACAGAACTGAAAACAAATACAGATTGATTTTAGGTCACCTACCCCAGCCGACGAGTGAGAACTTGAGCATGTAGCGTGAAATATATGTGTTGAAGACCTTGACGAGGGCCAGGTACATGTGCACAGCCTCCAGGCCCATCCAGGTGAAGGAGGCCAGCAGGAAGTAGTGCAGGAACCAGGCGGTGGATATGCACAGGCCCACAGCGTTGGGGTAGAGGGCCAGCCAGGAGTCAAGCAGGAACACCAGGTTAAGAAACAACAGCGCCACACACAGCTGGATCAGGATCTTAGAAGGGATGTCCTTACGCAGTTTCCTACAGGAACATGGTGAACACATGACTATCCTCATCGCGTGCATTAGATCTAGTTACACATACTTGTACTTAGATCTCCTGCGTTGTTCAAAGTGTATAAAGGCCATTACACAGCTCTAGTAGAAAGTTACGCAAATTGTGTTAATTGTTGCTAAGTCGAATTTGTGTGTTTTGGGGTGGGTTGCTCTCATTATTATTTTTTCTTGCTACATTCAGTGTTTTCTTGAAGACAGTGTGCTGTGATTGGTCAGAAAGCTATTTGTCTTTAAATAAGGTGAGAGCTGATTGGTCAGAAAGCTATTTGTCTTTAAATAAGGTGAGAGCTGATTGGTCAGAAAGCTATTTGTCTTTAAATAAGGTGAGAGCGCTCATTCCAAAATCGATAGCTTCTAATTCTTGTTAATCCTCCCCAGCCACCCGCGTCGTTATCTTCCTTTGGAAAAGTGTAGAAATATGAGAGCACAACTCGTGTGACTGGATACAGCATCTCAAAGTTCGCTACCACCTTGAGACTCACCCAAATGCCAGGTAGGTCAGAAGAGTGACTGACAGGAAGATGGCAGAGACGCCACAGCCAATGTAGGTGATATAGGTCAGGATTGTATCCTGGAGACGGCTTTGTATGCCCGTTCTGGAGATGTCCTGCCAGAAAATTGACCAAAAATCAGCTGTGTACAAGGAAAACAAGTACGGTTTCAAAACACTAAATGGAAGGAATCTCCCAGTTTCAGAGGACTCACTAGTAGCACACCAAAGCTGGTCAGATGGTTGCAGGCACAGACAGTCTGGTCAGTTGTGCTGTTCTGGACAGAGCATCCTTCTCGATTCCAGCCTCCGGAGCCACCTATCAGGAAGTGTTTACTATTCTATTCATTGTGATTCAAATGTATACACAGCAAATTCTCCAGTGTTACATTAACACTGTCAGTGTGGACACATATAGACACTAAACCAGTATTAACTGATAACACTGGGTAGTGTTCAACCAAATGTTTTAAGTCTACACAGTGTTATTAGTGTTAAGTGATTAGGCTGTGTGGTGTTAAACCACATTTTCTAACACTACCCAGTGTTATCACTTCACATTGGTTCACTGTCTATATGAATCCACACTGACAGTGTTCATTTAAAACTGACGAATGTGCTGTGCATTTTTACTTTGGAAGACACAAGCACTACACTTACAATTTAAGACACAAGCACTACACTTACAATTTAAGACACAAGCAGTACACATACCATTTAAACCGAAGTCCCAAAAAGCGCACGACACCACATGATTCGCCTGTGTGGAAAAATGATAAAGAAATGTAAGTCTGTATGTCATTTTAGACAAAACATTTTATATATTCCAAATTCAATATTTAAAAACAAATTTGAGCTGATATGCCTAGTATATTATTTTGATTAAATGCATAGGATTAGACTAAATACAGTCTGCAAACAAACAATGTGTTTTCCATGTATACAGTGCAAACGGCATTGCTTTTCCAACTCACTGGGATTGGATATGTGTTTTTCAGGGTGATGATAACATCTTCTTTAAGAGATTTGATTGACAGGTTGGCAACACTGGCTCCCAGGATTCCACTATACAGTTGGCTAGTTCCCAAGGATGGATCCTAAGGGACAGTTTTGAAGACTTTTACAAATGAAAGGTATTTTACTGTAGCATATAATCCAGGGGAACTTGATATGGCTTTGGGTTAGTGATAGTTATGTATGGTTCTAGGTAAGTGTTGTTCTGGGTTATTCTTTGTTATGGTTCTGGATTAGGCTGCGTTTATACTACACGCAGAAATCATAGCCTGCTTTGCCTAGAATTGCTCCCTTGTGGGTGGTGCCGGGTGAATTTTTTACCGTTCCTTATAGTCTTGAATGTAGCATGTTTGTTCGAAGGATGATCTGAGCTTGTGGGGAAGCTCAGGTTATTAAATGGCTAACAAGTTTTGCTATGAAAATATGCTAATCTAATCCATGATACTGTATGTATCCGCCCATGTGAATATTAACTGAAGCTTTTTACTTCTTAAATAAAAGTGTAGTTAATATCAGAAAGTTTATTTTTATGTTCATACGATGTAAATAGATGTCAGTTTCTTGATGTCAAAGACATGTCAAATTGAAATGTCAAGGAACACTGAAAAGAATCACCAGGTATCACCCTATCAGGTAATTCTACGTGAAGCAGGCAATGATCTTTGACCCTTGGTGTTTGTGATATATGGTTGTGGGTTGGCGTTAGATATCGTTCTGGATTAGATATGTTTGGTACTGGGTAAGTGTTGTCATGGTTCTGTGTTAGTGTTGTCATGGTTCTGTGTTAGTGTTGTCATGGTTCTGGTTTAGTGTTGTCATGTTTCTGGGTTAGTGTTGTCATGGTTCTGGTTTAGTGTTGTCATGGTTCTGGTTTAGTGTTGTCATGGTTCTGGTTTAGTGTTGTCATGGTTCTGGTTTAGTGTTGTCATGGTTCTGGGTTAGTGTTGTCATGGTTCTGGGTTAGTGTTGTCATGGTTCTGGGTTAGTGTTGTCATGGTTCTGGGTTAGTGTTGTCATGGTTCTGGGTTAGTGTTGTCATGGTTCTGGGTTAGTGTTGTCATGGTTCTGGGTTAGTGTTGTCATGGTTCTGGTTTAGTGTTGTCGTGTTTCTGGGTTAGTGTTGTCATGGTTCTGGGTTAGTGTTGTCATGGTTCTGGGTTAGTGTTGTCATGGTTCTGGGTTAGTAATGCCATGGTTATGGGTACCTGGAACACAGTGCTCTTCTGGTAGAAGTTGAACTGCACTCTGGAAGCCATGAGCTGTTGTGCTGGGGGCAGGTTTGATGTAAGGGAGGAGGGGAATATGACTGAGCCCTGAGGGGGTGAAGATGACGCCGTGATCACAGCCCTCCTGGTTCTTCCGACTTCAAGGATCTACATGGGACACATTACATGGGTTATTACAGAAATTAACCAGACATACTGTACCATGTAAACATCATGTAGAAAGTTAGAATAATTTAGTGTCTGTGTTTTCTTACTAACAGGTTTAGATCATACCTGCACACTGCTGGGATCTGGGATGGAGAAAGATGTTTGCTGGAAATTAGAGCCATCCACTGTTTTGACAGCGAGAGCGACAGACTGTGTTAAAATCGTAGCCTCTGGCTGAACGATCAACTTCAGACCCACAGTGTCGACAATCCCAATAATCCTGGTAGAGAAATGTACTGTTACTATGACAACCAGAAAACACAGTTACTACCCTTTCTTTGAGTTCCAATAAAATGTAGCCGCTGTGCCTGTACTCAATATCATAAAAAAATTGGTTTAGCTCCTGTACTCAATATCATAAAAAAATTGGTTTAGCTCCAGGCAGCTCACTTTTTAGCGGAGGAGGCCAGGGTGGCAGGAGAGGCACCCAGTAGGTTGCTGACTATGGTAAGGGTGGTGTTTCCCAGGGCAGGGCTAACGTTAGGCCCGGCCAGCAGGTCCTGTAGCTGGGACACCAGCTGATCCACTTGGGAGGAGTTCAGCTTGGATACATCCTTGGTCATTTCCAGTAAGCCATTGGCCATATTTTCAAGACTGCCAGCTGTATAAAAACAATGGTGTTTCAACTATTTCATCACCACCGCTACATGTCAAAGACCAAATGTGTGTTTCATCCCCGTGGTTACCTGTGGTGGGTATTATTATCCCAGCTGTAGAGTTGAGATTTGAGGATACTGATGTGGTGGTCACTGGAAGAATGATGGCTGAAGTGTTGGCAGTGGTGTTACCCTGGCTGGGCTGTGATGTAGTATTTGAAGAGTTGGTGTTGTTTTGTAGGGTGCTGTTGGCTGAAGGAGGCAGTAGTGTTGTGCTTGGCCTGGGTGAAGTGGTCGCCATGGGGATGCACTCTTCAGTCAAGAGCACAACCATATTTGTTCCTTGATTGCTACAAAGAGAAATGGTCAGAAAAAACTGCATTATTAGTTTGTCACACGGGTTTTCTGTTTCTGAAGCACACATGGAGAGATTTTACTGACCAGCCAGGTACGCTATAATTGCTGCCCTGTTCTGCCTCACAAAACATTACTGGATCCATAGAGATGGTCACCCAGCTGAAGGAGGAATTCAGTAAATCTCCATTTGGTCCTGGTGAGCCACAAATACCTGTATAAGATATATGAACACAAACACAAAGTCATACAGACATACAGTATCATTTAGATTAACTAAATAGTTCCCAAGATGCTCTCTACCTCCACTTTCTTTGTTATTTTCACTTACCGGCTCGTGTCACATTGCCATTTAAGACAATACTTTGCTCAGTAGTATTGAAGAGTGTCATCAGCGCATTACTGACATCACATACATTCACTGAAATGTTTAGACGCACAATCACCCTGCAGCTATTGAGGCTGAGAAGAAAACATGAACAGTATGGCTGTTAATATGTATTAAAACCATTATTACTAAACAAATCAATGTCAGTTTTCAGTAATGTAATGTACAAGCTTTTGGGTGTCAGGGGAACTCACTCAGTAACTGGGTTGTTGCAATTTACATAAGCCTCCTTTATGAAGAAACAAAACAAAACACAGAACAGGTCATCAGGTCTCAAATGATGTCATCCAAGTAGTTTCCTCTTCAGAGCAATCAACCATGGTAGCAGAGGAGTAACTTAACTGATATAAAATACATTACCTGATAGTTATTTGATATGCTGGACAGGGGACAAGGAGAACTGAAACAGAAAATTAAGTTAGATAAATATTAAACATGGAGCTTATTAAGGCATGGCCCTATAGAACTAATTCAGATGTGTGAGAATATTAGTTTTATCACATTAACAGTACTGAACATACCCGGTCACTACGTTGTTTTTACATGCTGGAGATTTTAACAGGTTCAACTAGGGAAAGAATGAACCACGACACAGACAAACTGTTAACTTGGGATTTAAACACACATCCTAGTGTAATGTACAGTCAATATACTTACAGGCAAACACACACAAATCACACAACCAAAGGTATAGGAACAAGTTAAAAATTTTTTGATGGGACAACATTTATTTTACACAAATTGTTCTTATTATTGGGGGGGACCACATTGCCTGTCTGTAACAATGCGGGGGACATTTTGGAGGGCTTGAAAGAATAAAAAACGAACTTAAAGTGTATTTTCTGAACTTACTGATTAAACACAGAAGCAAGTAACCAAGTGACTCACCAGATTGTAGATGAACGAAATGTTAATAGTAGGATCGGTGACATCTATGCCAAAAGTGTAGTACGCATCTGAAACAAGATGCAGGAACATTAAATGTCATCGTGGGGAAAAGAAACGTGATTTCTTATCAGTTTCCTTTTAAATATGCAATGTTTCAATGTTGCACATACCTTTACCGCTGCAATAAGCAGAGCAGTTGCAGACATTAAGCACCTCTGAAAAGCAGTAATAAGCATCTTATTTATCAATATACTGCAGAATATGTTCTGAAAACACACTCAAACTTACAATGGCAAATTCATTTCATTGCCAATGTAAATTTGCAAAATTAAAGTTATCATGGGAAAATGTGCAAGAGTGAAACGACAAAAACGTTTTTTTACCGGTTGGCGCTTGAGTGGTCTTAATACAGTTAATTTGGTTTTGTGGTATAGAGAGCATCCAACCCTGCCCACTGAAATAGAAAACAGTGTCACATGATGAACAACCTGTTGAACATTTTAAAGCCCTACCAACACAGAAACAGAAGCAACGTTTATATTTCCCACAGCACCGTCCATCTTACCAGGAGATATTGAACGGTCCTGTAGAATTACACATGTTTTGTGGGGAGAAGGTGGTGGAGGTGGAGCCATTGCAGTTATCATTACTGGGTGGCAGTTGGTTGTTACACATACCCTGATCAACTGTAAAAGCAACAGCCATAGTAAAAGTCAGATTAGCATGTATTAGAGTCAACTTCTATGAGGCATAGTAGGAGTCAGATTAGCATGTATTAGAGTCAACTTCTATGAGGCATAGTAGGAGTCAGATTAGCATGTATTAGAGTCAACTTCTATGAGGCATAGTAGGAGTCAGATTAGCACGTATTAGAGTGAACTTCTATGAGACATAGCAAGAGTCAGATTAGCACGTTTTGGAGTCAATTGCTATGAGACATAGTAGGAGTCAGATTAGCACGTATTGGAGTCAACTTCTATGAGACATACTAGGAGAAATAGTAGGAGTCAGATTAGCATGTATTAGAGTCCATTTCTATAAAACATAGTAGGAATCAGATTAGCATGTATTGGAGTAAACTTCGATGAGACACAGTAGGAGTCAGATTAGCACGTATTAGAGTCCATTTCTATAACACATAGTAGGAGTCAGATTAGCACGTATTAGAGTCAATTTCTATGAGGCATAGTAGGAGTCAGATTAACACGTATTAGAGTCAATTTCTATAAAACATAGTAAGAGTCAGATTAGCATCTATTGGAGTCAATTTCTATGAGAAATAGTAGGAGTCAGATTAGCACGTATTGGAGTCAACTTCTGTGAGACATAGTAGGAGTCAGATTAGAACGTATTGGAGTCAATTTCTATGAGACATAGTAGGAGTCAGATTAGCACGTATTAGAATCAATTTCTATAACACATAGTAGTAGTCAGATTAGCACGTATTAGAATCAATTTCAAAAAAACATTGTAGGATTCAGATTAGCACATATTAGAGTCCATTTCTATAAAACATAGTAGGAGTCAGATTAGCACGTATTAGAGTCAACTTCTATAAAACATAGTAAGAGTCAGATTAGCATGTATTAGAGTCAATTTCTATAACATATACTAAGAGTCAGATTAGCACGTATTGGAGTCAATTTCTATGAGACATAGTAGGAGTCAGAATAGCACGTATTAGAATCAACTTCTATGAGACTTCTTCAGATGCACATTTAACAAGACTCACCCACAATGTCCACCGTTCCTACAATTTGGGCTTGTATGGAGCTGTTCTGCCCTCCCAACAACAGGGCCCGCTGGAAACAACAGGCCATTGTGGGGATCCTTAGATGCAGTACCACACTACAGTTACTACTCCTGGAGAGAGAACGGGGTAAATGAAGGAGGGAAGCAAGCAAGAGTATTCGGAACTGTACAATTGAAATGACATTTTCAACTAACCTGAAACTTGTTTTATTGCTGCATGACAAGTCAAGGTTCTGTAAAGACGCAGGTTTTGGTTAAACTCACATTCTTTCACAGGCAAATGAAATGCACACTTATTTAGTCTCATGCACGTGAAGATAGGTTTGACTAAAGAGAGCTAGACTTACTTCAAACAGCCTGGAAGTGTTTGAAGATTTTGGACTGAGCAACGTGTTGTTTGATTGTAAAGGTTTGTAGGGGTTACATGTGTCCAAGTCAGTTTGAAATAGTCCGTAGAGCTAAAGAAGAAAAATATTGCTGTCACATTTGTTTACTACTGAATGTTTTCAAATCAATTTCTCACACATCAGTCAATCGTGTATCTTTCACAGTCCTGTAACCTACCCAGTCACGGATGTCTGATTGGTTCTTCAGGTCTCCATTTACATTTACAGCCAGAAGCATATGGTAGTATACACCTGTAGGACATATAGATCCAATTACATTTTTGTGGACTCTTCAAATGCACATTACTATTAACCTGTTCAAGACAGATGTCCCTGCACAGAGACGTTGTTACATTTTCCCAGAGCAGTTCAACATCTCCAGAAATATCAAAATGTTCCTTTCAGATTGTAAACAGCCATTTCTATCTATTGAACTTCAAGAATTTTGTTTTTAGTTAGAATTGTTTTATGAATAGGTCACAAAATAGAAAAGTAGGTGACTATTGTTCTTAAATTATTATCTACATACAAACACAATCCATACTAACTGATAGAGCACAACACAAGACATGACCATCGGGCAAAGCTATTTAACACTCATCTACACACAAAATCCTTTAAATCCTATTAAAACATCATCCTACATTAATCAGAAACAGTTCAGACAGGAAACACAACATGGTTTTACCAACACTGTAATATCGATTTAAGATTATCAAGATTTATAATGAAACACGCTGATTCTCATGACTCAAGTCTTGGCATATGGTTCTGTGTCTTAGGGGAAACTCACCACAATAGTAAGATGGTTCAGTGATGGAGTACTTGAGTCCTGGACTCTAAATCGATATTCTTATAGCCTTATATAACGGTATATGCCTCATTCCTGAGCAAGTAATTGTATGTTTTGAGCACAGATAACTACACTGAACAAAAACATAAAAGCAATACTTGATTTTGCCCCCATTTATCATGAGTTGAACTCAAAGATCTAAGACTTTTTCTATGTACACAAAAGGCCTATTTCTCTCAAATATTGTTCACAAATCTGTCTCCATTGCCAAGATAATCCATCCACCTCACATGTGTTGCATATTAAGATGCTGATTAGACAGCATGATTATTGCACAGGTGTGCCTTAGGCTGGCCACAATAAAAGGGTACTTTAAAATGTGCAGTTTCATCACACAGCACAATGCCACAGATGTCGCAAGTTTTGAGGGAGCGAAACTGACAACTCCCACGCAGTGATTTAAAGCCACAACAGGTGGATTCAGCACCACGGCCAGCTCCGCAGCCTAAGGAATCACAAACAATTCAGAATTTGTGCATTTATATTTTGTTCATTCTATATTTTGGAAGCACCTTACATTATATTTTGAAAATAAATTATACACAAGAAAAACATAATTTCATTTGAGCAAAGAAAAACCTATTCCATGCTCAATAAATGTATTTGCATGTTTGTTATTATTCATATTAACATGCAATAATAACCCCTCTCACCTAGTTTACTCATGTGCACTCTCAAAAACCTCTGCCCTCTGCAGGGCTGCTGACAGGAATCTGTAAGCCCGGGACAAACTCCACATTTAGGGCCCCCCACTAAAGAAAATGACTTTGAAAAAACAAAATTTGGAGCCCGCCTCAGGACTGGGCCCTGGACAACATCCCCGGTTGTCCCCCCCTGTCAGCTGCCCTGGCCCTCTGTGCACGCTCAACTTGCTCAACTTGTTCCCTCTGCTGCGAGGGTTCTCACACGCACCAAACCCTGGGAACACATCACCCCCACACTGCACCACCTTCACTGGCTTCCTGTCAAGTCCCGCATCACCTACAATATCCTGCTTCTCACCTATAAAGCCCTCCATGGCCTGGCCCCCTCTTAAGGAACTTATCCTTATACACACACGCTCCTACAGTCTCCGCTCCTCTGCTCCAACAGGCGAGCTACTGTAGCTCAAATTGCTGAAAAAGTTCATGCTGGTTTTGATAGAAAGGTTTCAGAACTAACACTACATCGTAGTTTGTTGCATATGGGGCTGCTGTTTTGGCAGCAAAAGGGGAACTGACACAATTTTAGGCAGGTGGTCATAGTGTTATGGCTGATCGGTGTATATATTACTTCTAACATGTTCATCATTTATAACTAACAATAAGTATGGTCAGGGAGCTAGGTACCAAACCTAACACAGAAACAAACAGGTCAGTAGGGAGGACGCACAGTTACAATAACCACATTCTCCAGACTGGGTGAGTGCACGGGCCCGAAGAGCAGCTAAACACAAATCAGGATACGGATTGATGGCAGGTTTGCTCCACCAGCCATGCTGAATGGAACAACGTCACTTGGGTTCCCTGTCTGAAGTCATGCACTATTAATTATGATACACCCATCCTGACTGTAACAGGTGTCCCAGAGTAGGACTCCTGTTCCATATGAACTGAGAGCATTGGACTCATGTCATTAATGTATATTTCTGTACATTCTATATTGTTTTCCTTTATAATATATAGCCAGTGCTTATGTACTGTGGTTTTGGTTATATTGAATGTAGTGTTGAGTTATGTGTGCTGTGAAGCGCCTTCCTCTCTTTCACCTGGTACTGGTTGGGGACTGGGTTGGTCTAATCACCTAAACACTTTCAGCTGGTTGGCTCAGTCCCTATATTAGTCCGGGTGAACGAGAGGAAGGCGCGGTTTATTAATAGTCTGTTTTTCAGTACGTGTGGGTATTGGAGGTAGTTTTCCCAACTGGGTATTGAGTGCAGACCCTCTACAACGTGTCCTCACCACGTACTGCGAGAGTAAGTAAACATTTCATGTAAGGGTAGATTTGCATATTGCCAAGTAGATATTATAGCGTTCTGTGCCGCAAATGAGAACACAGTTAGGTATCTCTTGAAGATGTGCCTTCCTCTTCTATGTTCATGTCCTAACCATACCTGTCGGAAAGCTGTCTATACAACCATTAAAACTACAAACATCTACCTGCCTGCGTGGTCACCCTCTCTCCACACTACAACTGTGACACTGACTGTGCTTGACTTGGGCAGGAGCTTCACACTAGGCACCTACATATTTTAACTGCTTCAGCTCATTTTCCTATTACAGTGAATACTTTACAGCTCATGAATATTTGATATAACATAGAAACAACACCCCTACTCTATTTTAGTCCAGGTTAATGGTGTATTCACCATAACTGAGGCTAAGTGTACCTGTGGTGATATTTGAGCTGGCTGTTGTTGATGTGGATGATCCTGGAGATGTGACATTTTCAGGAGTCACTGAAATAGAAAACCAAGAGACAGTCCTACTATATTCTTTATGGTGTACTCATTTGAAATGTATCTCTGTAAAATGTTTTTAATGTTTCTATTATTGTCATGGGCTCCACTCATCGGTAGCTCCATTACCTACGTAGGGCAAATATGTATTCTTTTTCACCGTTTGTCTGTTTCATTCATTAACCAATCCTGGACTGCCTTTCCTGCATGATTACACACATAACAGTTTCCTTACACAAACATGTTCTGAGGGCAGAAGATTTTGATTTGTTCAACCAAATACCCAATCAAAAAGGAGAGCAGGCAGGAGTTTGAATCTTAGGTTTGTGCTTGTGGACTTCTCTTTTCAATTCAGACCACAAATTGCTCCAACTATAATCCTAACCTTAACCTAGCCATAACCCTAACATTAACCTAACCCAAAAAAAACAGCTAACATGTAGCTAGTTACACAAGGTGAACTAATTTGATTAAATATATTTAGTTTTACCAGGCAATCTGACTGAGAACAGGTTCTCATTTACAGCAACAGCCTGGGGAGAAGGGGGGGGGGGGGATGAATGAGTCAATTGAAAGCTGGAGATGATTAGGTTGCCATGATGGTTTGAGGGCCAGATGGGAAATTTGTCCAGGACACCGGGGTTAACACCCCTACTCTTATGAATAGTGCCATGAAATCTTTAGTTTTCCACAGATAGTCAGGATACCCGTTTAACATCCCATCCGAAAGACAGCACCCTACCCAGGTCGGATGTCCGCATCACTACCCTGGGGCATTGGGAAGGATTTTTAGACCAGAGAGAGGACTGCCCCCTACTGGCCCTACAACACAACTTCCAGCAGCATTGGTCTCCCATCGAGAGACTAAGCAGGCCTGACCCTGCTTAGCATTAGAAGCAGACCAGCAGCGGAACACAGGGCGCTATACTGCTGGCTTAATCTACAATATAAAGTATATCAATTGAACTGCTATGTTCAGCGATTTCAATTTGTTTTCACTCCTCCTCTCCATTTTGATTGGGTATTTGAATGAACCAATCATAATCATTCTGCCCTCAAAACATGTTTGAGTAACGAATACTGGTATGTACTACACATATACCATCTGTTTATCTGCACCTATTGTCAGTTTTTTGTTAAATGTTTATTAGTCCCTATGCACCAAGTTTTTTTTACACTGTGTGATTACCGTTCTACCTACCTGAGCTGAAAAACCTATAGCTTTTTCTGCCTCCTACCTACTGTCCTGACAAATGTTATAATTATTTGTTTTGTGTGGACTACAGGAGGTGTAGCTGCTCCTTTAGTTGGGATTGAATAGAGATCCTAATAAAACTCTAATTAATCTTTGTTTTAAACCATCCAGCATCCTAAGACGTACCTATAGGGCCCTATTTTAACGATCTGAAACGCAAGTATCAAACGCGAAACGCAAGTTACATTGTGGGAGGGTCCCAAGCACTGTTGCTATTTTGCCGGCGGGATAAATGATTCGTGCGCCCGACGCATATCTAAAATGGGTAGGTCTAAAGTAGCTTCATTAGTCATAGGTGTGGTTTGGGCGTAACGTGCAATAAACCAATCAGATCGTCATCTCACATTCCCTTTAAGAGGAGACGCGCTTAAATAGCGGCGATTTTCTATTGATTTTTCTTTTTACAAAATGTAAATAAAGAAATGTCACAAGACATAGCCTACTTTCCGATGTTTTGGACTCACTCTCACTGAATCACGAGGTTATGAATGCATGGTAATATTTTTGCAATGTAGTCTAACATTAGACCGAGATTACTCTTCTGTCAAATAAGCTTTCCACTCCCGTTCTGCAT
>JACXGM010026190.1:0-14984 GCA_016801145.1 Umbra pygmaea | reverse complement strand
CAATAAACCAATCAGATCGTCATCTCACATTCCCTTTAAGAGCAGGCGCGCTTGTTCCATGGCGGATTGCTATTATAACGGCGATTTTCTATTGATTTTTCTTTTTACAAAATGTAAATAAAGAAATGTCACAAGACAGCCTACTTTCCGATGTTTTGGACTCACTCTCACTGAATCACGAGGTTATGAATGCATGGTAATATTTTTGCAATGTAGTCTAACATTAGACCGAGATTACTCTTCTGTCAAATAAGCTTTCCACTCCCGTTCTGCATTTCTGGGTATTTAAGTGGCTGGCACGCATTTAAACATCACGTCTCCTGAAGTCCTCTAATATTTCCTAATTAATGTCATCAACACATCAATGATTCATGGAAATGTTGCGTAAAATACAACAAGCCACAAAGAATGCTGCGACTTGAGTAGTGTACCTGTGCTATCCAAACACGTGACGCGCATTTTCAGTGTGCCAAATGTTCGTTCAATTAGGCTACACTGCGTGTTTGTGTGTGTTTTTGATTAAACAGCATTTTACGCATTTGCTGGCTTCATAAATTGTGTCATCATTAACCATGTCTTTAACGGATAGCTGTTGTCCCCTTCCCAGCCACCCATCCAAGGGGGGATTCCTCATGGCAAGGTTGCCATAAATGAGTCGTGGCTTGAGCCTGAGTAATTTTTGAGTAAAGACATGGGTGATTTTACTATTAGCATCGCAAATTACGTGTGTATACTTGCTGATTGAATGGGTTCCCTTGAGGTTGATATATATCAGTGCAAATAATTCATTATGAATAATTTGAGTAAATGTGTACACTAGATGTATATCTATTTTTCACATTTTCGGACACCACAATGACTTCCTCATGTGGTAATATTTTTCCTTCTAATTATGTATTGCAATAATAAAGAACTGCTGCATTTGTGTAGATGAGAGGAGCAAAGTGTATGCGCGTTGTGCACACGCTATATTATGGTTAGGCATACGCCCTTAAAATAGCATATGAATAACACGCTTCTGACTTTAAACCAGGTTTTTCCTGGTCAGTGGCAGAATTGTTTTCGGGGACTGCAAGATAGCACCAGGGAACGTTTGCGCCGGAACACGTCTGTTCTTTTCGCTGAACCGCCCAACGAACGCAAGTTCATTCCCTAATTTACCGACGCACGTCTGTGGAGGGAAAAGTCCCATATGCGTCGGGTGTAAGATAGGAATGATACATGCGTTTGTGTAAAAAGTCAATTGCGCTGGGTGTAAGATAGGGCCCCTTACCTTATATATATATATATAAAGGAAGAATCATTAACCTGAGAAAACATCTAAACACCGACTGTAAATATGCATACCATCTCAACGAATGACTACAATATCTTCTCTTGGGGTGGGCAGGGGTCATACGGTATATGTCTGCAGTCAGTGAGAGGTAGACATTACACAGACCAAGTATATATCTGGTGCTGGAGGGAAAGATATGTATGAGTTTTGAAGAGATTTCTACACAGATACATGTTTATATGTTTTGAAATGTTATTCTGAGCTTTAGCTTAAGAGTTGTGGTACAATTTCAAAATAAATTCTCAATGGGGTCTGTATTAGTGTGGTCCAGGATCCGTAGAATTGTTCTATGTAGTCCATATTAGTTTTTAGAGTCCATATTCATGATCTACAGCAGAGCTGCCCAACCCTATTCCTGGAGATCTACCGCCCTGTAGGTTCTGTCCAACCGTTGTTGTGGGTAACATATTTTAGCTTTCCTTTAGCTAATGATTAGAATCAGGTGTGCTAAATTAGGGTTAAAGTGAAAACTTACAGGATGGTAGATCTCCAGGAACAGGGTTGGACAGCCCTGATCTACAGGGTCCACATTGGTGTGGTAAAGTGTCCTTATTAATGCCCTATGGGGTCCATCCTAGTGTTACAGAATTCACATCAATGTTCTATGGGGTAAATATTAGCGTGGTCAAGGGTCCTTATTAATTTACATTTTACATTTACATTTTAGTCATTTAGAATACGCTCATATCCAGAGCAACTTATAGTAAGTACAGGAACATTCTCTTTGGAGAAACTTAGGGTGCCTTGCCCAAGGACGCAACAACATTGGGCATAGCCAGGAATCGAATTGGCAACCTTCTGACTACTAGTCCCTAAACGCATCTGACTCCCTTTATGTGGTACATGGTCTATAGACAGCCTCCATCTTATGAGAATTTGAGAATACAAATGAGCTGGTTGATGATAAATAGGGCCTTTTGTGGTGAGTAGAAGATCAGGTGGAGATTCATTATCATAATTATTATGTTGTTGTCAGATGTGTAATTATGTCACAATGCTGTACTTTTCTAATCATGTCAGTGAACAAAGCCTGGAACTCATCTTCTAGATCTATGTCCCTTGTTTGTTGATTGGGAGAAATGCCCCGCCCACCTGAAAACTTGTCATTTACATTTCCTCCATTAGTTCCTTCTGTTGTGATGGGATGGGCAACATCCACTTGTCACTTAAAACTCACTAAATTAATTATATTTATTTTTGAAACATTCTTGTAATTTGTATATTCCCATTAACAAAAAAACTAGTGACACTTTCTAATACTTATCATATACACTCATGTAGTGATGGGAATAGGCTCAATAAACAATGTGGCTGAAAGTACTCGTACTCTTGCATTTTATTCAAATTATGCACAACTCTGTAAAGTGTTGAAATTAAAAGATATTTTGTCATCCATGTTGTATGTTTGCAGTGGGAAAAAAGGCTGTTTTAAATGTAAAAGTATCCAACTAAAATTGGTAGTTGCAAATTCCGTACATTATGTTAAAAGAGATCCAAAAAGGTTTCTTCCAAACTAAAAAAAAGGTGGCTGTAACAACGCACATGAACTTAAACAAGAAAGAGCTTGTCATAATATGGCAGTAATGTACCAAACTACTTTGACTATACATTATATGTGACTAACTTTCACAAGTTTTACTCAATGTGCTGACCTTCACAAACAACAACAACCTTCTATTAGTCTTGATCTAAATCACATCGAACATCTTTGGAAAGAACTGAAACTTGCAGTTGGCAAAAGGCATGTATCAAACCTGAAAAAACCAAGTGTTTTTTTTACTCAAGAAGTGTGGGCCAAGAAGTGTAGAGCTACAGACAGTGATTGATTGCAGTTATTGTCTCCAAAGGCTGTGCAACAAAACATTAGGTTAAGGGTCCCAATATTTTGTCAGTGCCATTTTTTTTCTTCTGGTTTAATATTTAAATTAATACGGTATGTTGTAAATCAAAACCAAAGTTTCCAATCTATTGAATGTAAAATTGTGTCTTGAATGATGGCCACATCTGTATACAGTGCATCTGGAAAGTATTCACAGCAATTTTTTCTACATTTTGTTATGTTACACCCTTATTCCGAAAAGGAATACATTCATTATTTCCTTAAAAGATCTACAAACAATACTTCATAATGACAATGAGAAAGAGGTGTGTTTAACATTCAAGGACATTCACAGAGTTGGTCTGTAGCCACGCCTTTGTTATGTTGGCTGTGTTCTTGGGGTCGTTGTCCTGTTGGAAGATGAACATTTGCCCCAGTCTGAGGTCCAGAGTGCCTTGGAGCATGTTTTCAGCAAGGATGTCTCTGTACATTGCTGCATTCATCTTTCCCTCAATCCTGACTAGTTTCCCAGTTCCTGCTGCTGAAAAAGATGCACACAGCATGATGCTGCCACTAACATGCTTCACTGTAGTGATGGTATTGGCCAGGTAATGAGTGGTGCCTGGTTTCCTGAAAGACATGACGCTTGCTATCTGGGCCATAGAGTTCAATCTTTGTTTCAGCAGACCATTTTCTCATGGTCTGAGAGTTCTTCAGATGCCTTTTGGCAAACTCCAGGCAGGCTCTCGTGTGCCTTTTACTGAGGAGTGGCTTCCATCTGGCCACTCTACCATACAGGCCTGATTGGTGGAGTGCTGCAGACATGGTTGTTCTTCTGGAAGATTCTCCTCTCTCCACAGAGAAATGCTGGAGCCCTGTCAAAGTGACCATTAGGTTCTTGCTTACCTTCTCGACTAAGGCCCTTCTCCCCCAATTGCTTAGTTTGGCCAGGCGGCTAGCTCTAGGAAGAGTCCTGGTGGTTCCAAACTTCTTCCATTTATGGATGATGGAGGCCACTGTGCACATTGGGACCTTCAATGCTGCAGATATTTTAATGTACCCTTCCCCAGAATTGTGCCTCGATACAATCCTGTCTCTGAGGTCTACAGACAATTCCTTGGACTTCATGGCTTGGTTTGTGCTCTGACATGCACTGTTAACTGTGGGACCTTATATAGACTGGTTGTTGCCTTTCCAAATTATGTCCATTCAACTGAATTTACCACAGGTGGACTCCAATCAGGTTGTTAAAACATCTCAAAGATGATCAGTGGAAACACGATGCAACTGAACTTAATTTTGATTGTCAAGGCAAAGGCTGTGAACCTACATGTGATTTTTTCATTTTTCATTTTTAATGAATTTGCTAAGATTACACACTTCTTTCACTTTGTCATTATGGGGTATTGTTTGTACAATTTTAAGGGGAAATAATGAATTTAATCCATTTCAGAATAATGGTGAAGCATCGTGAATACTTTCCGGATGCAGTGTATAACGATTATATAGGGATTTAAACACACTTCACTGCATTTTCTTCACAAAAACAAGTCTACATTAGGCAGTGTTTTATTATCACTGTAAAGCCATATGTTAGAAAATAAACTCTGAAGATGTCTTGTGAAAATAAATTAATTTGCTGTCTTTAAGATTAACCCTGTTATGTGAACAAATTTTCATTTTAAAATATTTTTTTACAAAAGAAACATCTAAGATATAATAGTGAAATCTACATATATGTTAAGATAGTGGGGTGAAGGGCGAATGGTCATTTAAATTGAGGTGGAGAGAGATGATCATATTTTCATTTTGGGGTTGGGTGGAGGGGGATGACAATATATTATATTTTATTTATTTTTGGTTGGGGGGTTTGTAGGGCCCTTGATATGGAGAGTAACATATAGTGTAGTCTGGTAGGCTGAATGATTTGTTTTGTAAAAAGCCAATTTCCTTTTGATATACACAAAAACATGCACTTTTGTAATTCATTTCAATGAACACAGAATCCTTTCTATCATATACAGTTGCAAGCAATACTGTTCAACCCATATTGCAAATCAGGTTTATTGTCAGAATGTACAGACTTTCAGCTGTTTGCAATGAACATATCAAACAAAAGCAATTGAAACAGCTCAAATGTATACATATTTAATAGATAATGACTTCTCCAGTTCTTTTGGGTCAGTAGTGGTGTATGTCTTGGAGTTCTGGCATGAAAACCTTCAGCATTTAGGACACGCCTTACTGTGCTCACTGAACCCTCAGGGCCTGTTGCCACAAAGGGTCTTTTGCAGTGTGTTTATAACAACCTGCCATCTGAGAAATCTGGTTGCAGCCATTAAACGCTTCCTTTTTCAGCCCTGTCCAGGTAGTTTAACCACCTTTCCCTTAACTTTGAACTTGCAAACTATGCTTCCAACAGTGGATTGCAATTGTAAGAAGGTCCTGAATTACTTTCTTGAATGCAGGGGCCCTAGATGCAAAAATGTTGAACCACTGCTATAGGGTAAACATAACCAAAGTACACATACACTACTAGTGAAACCTGTTGTAATCTAGCATGTATTTAATGACAAACCCATTAACATTACCAACAATTTGTTACTCATTCTTAAGGCAGATGGTGTGAATGACCAGGAGCAAGTGTGAATGACCAGGAGCAAGTGTGAATGACACATTAATGTCTGCTCAAAATCCTAACATGTGTATCAAATAGCTAACATACACTATATGACACCTGACCATCACACCCATGGGCTGATTAACCATATAATAATTTTCTCAAACCACGTCTTTATGGACCCTGTTTTGTGCCCAGGGCCACAGTCATGCTGGAACAGGAAAGGGCCTTCCCCAAACTGTTGCCACAAAGTTGGAAGCACTGAATTGTCTATAATGTATTTGAATGATTAAACGTCATTGGAACTAAGGGACCTATCCCAGAACCTCAAATTCTAGGTTTTGGTCAGTTGTCTGTACAGTTGGAATATCATTCATTTATACTTAGCCAAATTAGACAACTGTTCATCTCAGAAATTCTCCCAAATTACGTACTCAGGGAACAAATTTGCACCTTCATGATTCATTGCAGTGGATTGAAGCCAGGATTTATGAGACTATGGAACATCCATACATTTCATAGCAAGTCAAATTGTATTCAAATGTTCACGATTAAGGTTGGGGTTAAGGTTAGGCATGACGTTACTAAGATTTTTTTAAATCTAGACAGACAAATGTCTGTTTTTTGTAAACAAATGTGCATTGCGCTGTAATGTAGAAGAATAAAATACAACTTTATATCTGGATGTGAACTCACAAAGGGTTGAGAATTGCAAACTTAGACACCCATCCACCATCCCCACCCTAGCAAACATTTTGGCTATTTAACACTGACTACAGTCATGATCATTGACAGTGCTTCATATGTTAATATTTTACGTAATTTGGTTTTACAATTTAGTCTTTATACATTGCTTATACATTCATTTTCCTTCTCTGGTAATTAAAATCAGCTTTTTGCTTTAAAAATAATTTAAGTAGAAGAAGTTCAATGTAAACGAGCAGAGAAACTTTACACAATAACCTTGTTCCTGTTTGAAGATAAGATAAGCAATCACACTGCCCACACTCTAATTAGCCCCTTCCTGTTTATTCTAGCAAGCATAACATTTTTCCCCTGTATTAATATGCATGAAACGGATTGAATGGATCGTCTCTTCCTGACTTTCCCTTTTCTTTTTGGGTAAGCTGCATATGCATACACTTGGACTCCATGTATCCACCATTGGGACGGCTTCAAATTTTACCATGGAATATCAAGGCTTCTCTTATGATGGAACGTGACATAGGATAAAAATACTGTTCTTACATGTGGTCCCAGAACAAATGCAAATATCTTGTTGTGAGACAAAAGTATTTTCCATTCAGAGAAATCTACACTGTGCTCTCATACAGTTTGTTTACACCACATCCTCCAGAGAATTGCCTTGGAAACAAGAGTACAAAAAATGCTAGGTTATGAAACAGGAACTGACACTGTTATAAATATTTTGCAGATTTGATGAAAAAAAAGTCCATGATATAAGATAAAATATCAAATAAATGTTTTGTGTTACAAGCCCCTTTTCAGAGGTTTAAAACACATTGTCGGTTAATATTGGTTATACTGTATATCTGTAATGAGGTATGTACATGAAAATATCATGTGCATTATTTCCTCTTTACTGTACATCTTTGAAAGGGCAAACCAACAGTTGATTAAAATGAATACAGACAGGAGCAACATAATTTTTAGCTTACTTTGAAAAAATGTGCCCTACTTTAGCAATGTGTGAAAACAACTGAGGAATGTAAGCCAAAGTTTCGTTTACTCTTTTTGAGTGAACATCAATCTTTTAGGTGTACTGTAAATGTGTAGCTACAAGTGTTGTAATCAGTTGTATGTTGTCTTTGTATGCTGTTGAAATAATCTGCATATACAGTGAAGCAAGCAGTTTAAATGTACTGAATAAAAGTGCTTATCTCCTACATTAAATTCCAACTTTTAAAGCCTAATGTGTTATATAGTCCTGCAGGGCACTTGCAATAAGCCATGGCTGATACAGATATATTGGCATTGACCAGTGTAGACATCTTCCCTGATGGCATGTTGGCTTGTCTGCCATGGGCATGTTGACTTGACTGCTGTAGCCATGCTGGCTATCCTTTATAATCTTATGTATTTTCCAATGGCCTGAAAAGAGAAAGATATGGGAAATGCAGAACTCTGTTGGTAAAAGCAATAAATCTTAAAACCTTGACAGCCATTTATAACCCCTGAAGTGTTTGTCCTAATCCATTTTCCAAGATACACGTCTCCCTCTTGGTGTTCGATGAATGCTGGTGTGGGGCCGAGGACATCTAATCTTACAATCATAGAATCAATGTAGAAAAGAGTATATCTTAACCCATAATCAGGTGAATCCTTTTCTCGGATTGGGGACACCACATTTTCTCTCTTTAGCATGCACTCTACATGTGTGTTGTTTCTACACTTTTATTTGACCAAATAAGTTTTGAGCCAGTATCAGTAATCACATTACATTATACAGCAAACAAATAGATATGATTTTATGCTCAGCATGTGCGTTGATCAGATTGCAGCTATGTTATTTCTTGTTGTCTGATTTCAGAGTATTCCAGCACTTTCCTGTTGTTTGTGACAACAGATTCCTGTCATTTGTGGCAACAGATTACTATCAATTGTGTCAACAGATTCTTGTCATTTATGACAAAACAACATCTAAAATGACAGCTAAAAGAAGTGAAGTATTTAGAAGTGACCAGTATAAGAGATCTTTCAGAAAACACAGCCAGTTACTATTTTAATAGTAGATGTTGAGGGGTGAGCTGAGACAGATTAGGAGTTTGCCTAAGAGGCAATACTGTATATACTGTAAATCAGTTGATAGCATTTAGTCTAGTGTTGTGTATGTAGCAAAGGCCAGTTTACCAGAGTGTAAAGTTCACAGTGATGACTGCTGGTGACAAAACAGAACGCATTGTGGTGAATTCCATCTACTCTAATGAGAAACTACAGTACACTGCAGAAGTATTAGGCCTACAAACATAGTGTACAGCCTTTATCTGAGCTGTAAGTCTTTAATTGTTTAAAAACCAAAATTGTTGGAATATCTGTATTTTTTAGCAATTACGTATTTATATTCCAGAGAAATATTTTTTAAGGAATTGCTTATAGTTCCAGTTATATTACATTATGACTTAATGTTTTACTATTATGTTGGTCCTTAATGATTTGCTATTATGTTGATATATAATGTAATCTGTCTATTAAATTGCAGCTTCACCTTTAAAAGAAAAACTGGACTAGAATCACAGTACACAACTCCAATGTTTAGGTAATATATACAGTACATGTCCCATATCTTTACAAAGCTTAAAATTTAGGAATCTAGCTATTGTCTCTGTTTTTCAATAGCTATAACAAAAATAAACATTAAACCTTGTGTTAGCTACGTGCCTTGTACACATGCAACTCAAATAAAATAGAAGGTGAATTACAATCACTGCTCAGAACTGCAATTTTTAAGTTATATATAAATTAGGGCTGTATTGATATGTGATATGAGACCGAAATCACGACACTCAGATCCACAAACCTGTGTTGCGGTCTGAGAAGGCAGAATTGTGACACACCCCTTCCATCTCTCAGAGTTATCCTTCCTGTCCAGATCTAATGCAACCACATCTTTAAATAACTATTAGTATTAATTGAAGTGAACATTATAAAATACATAGATATACCCCACAAAACTAGGATAAATTATTCAATTTTACCTGTAAGCAGCATACAATTATGTGTCATCTGACTACCTTTCCAATCATGTCCCGCCTACCTGCAAAAGTTGAGCTAGTTGAAGAACGTGTCTGCAGATCCTTAAAAAGACTTAAATAATCTTAATTTTGTTTTCCAGAATTTAAGGTCTAAAAATGTTGGAAATCTCGTTTCCTAAGGTCTAAGGTGATATTTTATTTGTGTCCTTGCAACTTTTTTTTACTAAAAAACATATTTCTTGTGATCAGTATTAAAGTGTGCATCTCTCAGTACCTCAAAGCAACAAAAATATCGACCCACTCATTGAGCAGTTAATCTCCACATTCTCGTTCTGTTTCATTAGCGCCTGTTGCAGACAGTGTGGAGCCATGTATTACTTTTGAACAATTCTTTCTACCGACTGAACAGCCAGGCTTTGTGGAGTTTCTTCTAATTAGTTTGAACTGCTGGTCGTGAGTGTGAAACAGAAGCCATTTAATTTACTTTGTAAATGTAAGAAAACTCGATTGAAGAAGGATTTCCAACATGCCCGATTAGCCCAAATCATCTCCAGAATGGAGTTTATTTCCGTTTGTCTTTCAACAGTATTTTGTTACACATACTACCTCCATAAGTGTTATAGCTTTGGCTGTTCATTTATTTTACTTAGGTATATTGTTAATAATTTGCAGAGTTAATATTGTTCTTTAGTCAGTTTATACAGTTTTTTTAAATGTTATTTATTAAAAATATACTTTTTCTCTCACCCCCCCCCCTCCCAAAAACGAATCAAGGTTTGTATCGAATCGTCGGTCAAAAATGATGATACAAACTGAATCGTGAGTTTGGTGTATCGTTACATCCCTATTAAAAATGTATCATATGTCCTTAAATGTTAAGGCCTTGGGATTCTAGTGATTATCTCGGTTTTACTATAGCTATGAAATTTTAAATGTTATAATTATAATGATAATTTGAGCTATGCGTCTAGTAAACAAAGCCGTTCGTTATGTCACCTTATATAAAATAAACAGTTGATTAAAAACTTTTAGGTAATATATACATGTCCCTGTCACGAACCCGCCCTCCTGAGCCTGTTTCCTTTTTTACTTGTGTATCAATTTCCTGTTCCTGGTTCCTGTGTGTTTGGTCTGTCTCTGTGTTTGTTTGTCTTCCCGTTCCCAAGCACCAGTACCTGTTTCCCCTGCACTCCTGAAGGCACCAGTCCCAGAGCACGAGTCCCATCGACACTCATCCCGAGGACCTGTTTCCTCTGCCAAACCTGGGGCTGATTGCCACCCTCCCTTTATTAGGGAGGTGTTGGCAGTCAGTCCCCGCCGGATTATTGTACTACCAAGTGCGTTTGAGTCTTGTGCCATTTTGCCATTACAGCCAGTCTGAGCACTGTGCTCTTATTTGTTTTTGTATATTTATGACTGCCAGTCTGAGTACTGTGTTAGAATCTACTAAATCTCTCAAATCTGGGGTCCCAAATGCATACAAAACTGTTGTTGTAAAGCACTTTCTAAAGAAACCACAACTAGACTCTAAGGTACTGTTACAGATTGGTGTGGTGGAGAGAGGAAGACCAGACAAGAAGATGATGGTTGATGAAATGGAGGGTTTACTTAACAGTCCAGGAAATGTACAAAAGAAGGATATGCAGTTGCAGGTGTCACAAGTAGTGAATCAGCACAACAGTATATAGACATATAATACTATGTGCTCTATAGCAGCACTGCAATCTTTTCACAACTACTCATACCTATATCACATACTACCTCCTGAACAACAGTCTTCCAAAGGTGACAAAGTAACAATAAACCGTGCACTCCTCTCGTTCACCTGGACTAATTTAGGAACTGAATGAACAGGCTGAATGTAATCAATGTAATGGTCACAATCAGTCCCGAGTAGCTCCAGGTAAGCGAAGGGAAGGCGCCACACTTACATACATATCAATTCAATAAACCAACATAAATCTGCAATGCAATGCACTGGCATAAAACAAAAACCCAATAACATAACTACGGACAATAAACCTCAAAATGCATATACATACACTTAGAGATCACATGGCTATCAGTCTTATGCCACAAATCCCAAACCCAGTCCCTAGGATTCTTGACAGGTACTAAGCATCTATAGACCAATATCAAACATCCAATTTCTAAGTAAGGTGCTTGAGAAAGCAGTTTTTCAACAAATCAACACATTTCTAAATGATAACAAAATCTGGAAAATTTTAAGCCTGGTTTTAAGAGCAAATAACAGCACAGGAACAGCTCTGAACAAAATAGTAAATGGAGTAAGGCTTAGCATAGACACAAAGTCTCAGTCCTAGCCCTCCTAGACCTGAGTGATTGTAAATGATGCAAGACTTAGCATGGACTCAAAGTTTTAGTCTTCCTAGACTGCAGTGCAGCAGTCAACACCATTGATTATGACATTATACTAGATCATCTCAAAAGCTGGGTTTGTCTCTCAGAAAGAGTCCTCGGATGGTTTCAAACATATATTACAGGCAGAAAATTATTTGTCAGTCTTGGTGACCATGTATATTATGATATATTATGCGGTGTTGCACATGAAGCTGTCTTGCGCCACAATTTCTTTCACTATACATGCTTACATTATGTAATGTCATCAGAGAAAACAATGTTGATTTTCAAAGCTATGCTGATTACACACAGTTATACAGTTCTGATTAGCCAGATGACATAGATGCACTAAGCTCACTCGTTAGGTGTGTAATTGCCATAAATATTTGATTAGTGAAAATTTCCTTAAATTAAATGAAGATAAAGCAGAAATCCTGGGGGGGTCTGCGTAGCGTAGTAGGATACTTTTCCGCATTGCAGGACAGTCTATGTCACGATGGTCATGGGTTCGAGCCTGACCATGGGTTCGAGCCTGACCATGGGTTCTCAAAACTTGCCTGGAATTGGGTTATCCTGCCACATCACTCTCCAGTGACTCCTTGTGTTCAGATCAGGTGTCTGTAAATTATATTTGGTGAACGTAATCATCCCATGCATGATGAAAAAAGGCTTCTGTGTTGGGTGAACAGTGCAAAAAGAATCGGTGGCTCAGGCGATGTGTGGTTGGATGAACCACGTGGGTGTCCCTTGTCATCCCAGAGATCTGTACAAAAAGTTGTCGACAATGCAGGATTAGATAGGGAATTGGGAAGGTAGGAAAATTGATGGAGCAGGCAATGTTCCTGTTAAATTCCCTATTGGAATGTTCAGGCTTTAAATTGCACAATCAAGAGGTCCCGTTTCTCCCATTTGAGAAAGCTTAAAGTAGATATAGTATTTTTACAGGAGACTCATTTACTTATAAAAAGACCATTTACTTCAGCCATCACCGATTAGCGGACTCTGGTCCGGATCCGGACCGCAGAATGGTTCTCTCCGGACCGCAACACATTTCTCATAAATTAATAATACTGTCAGAGCTACTCATTTCTTTGTCCGTGTTTTTTGACGGGGGCACTTTAGCCAGCTCAAGGGAGATGCAAGGTTCCTTGTGTGTAGACAAGTGTGTCATTTAATAAATTTCTATGATGTAAATCCCTTCACTCAATTTAATCCAATCAAATCAATTGTTTACAGTGCATGGAGACCAATACAGAACCTTGTATTCAGCGAGCGGGAGGGATAAGCGAAATTGGAACGAGAGATTAGGGAAGAAATGACATTATGGCTTACTTTAATGTTTAAGAAGTGGAAATGTGAAGGCTCAGATATTTGGATGAGTAGTACAAAAAAAATCTGAGGTGAGGGCAAGAAAAATAAACAAACTCAGAACCCAGTACAAGTGGTCCACCAGGGTAAGCTTCTGTTAGTAATGTTGTAATCTGCTGTAGACATTGTTTGATCACGTCTGAATTACATGGGGAAATGATCGAACAAGCAAGAGAGAGAGAGCCAGCAAGAGATTAGAATGTGTGGAATCAAACAACATTGATTGCAACTCCTCATGTGCTAGCTAGTGTACAAAAAAACAGAAGGAACGAACAAGTTGATATCTATCAATCTTCAGGGATCTTAAAACTCACCGGAGAGGTCAGTTTGCTGTAGTGTACTGTCAACTGTGGGTAAAGACAAGTAGGTGTCTAGTAAAGCAATGTTGTTAAATGCTAACTATTTTGTGACTTGGCATTGTGACTTGTTTAATAATTCAGGATTCCTCATAAAAATGTTAGATAGCTATACGAGTCTACAGTGAAGTGGCACTAGTCTAGGAACACAATGCTTATTAAAGCTACAGCTGTCTCCATATTAGCATTTTCAGGTGTACTTAAACGTTGCACACAGTATTTGAAGCACACCAACCACACTACATTTTACTACTAAAGCCTTTTTTCCATTAGGTGCCCAGTTCAATAAAGCAAAAGTTGCCAGTTATAAGGGTCATCTGTTGTAATTTATGACCTCCATTCTAGGGTTGGGTACTGAAACCCGATTCCACTATGAAACCGGTTCCTACGCAACCGGGAGGAATCAGACCGGATTAGAACGCAAATTACGGTTCCTCATTTCGGTTCCACTTGTGTCAACTGAAATATTTTCCCTCTGATGATCAGAAACGGACGTAAAAAAATTAAACTTTCTCTGTAGTCTATCGTTAACTAGCTACCGTAAACGTAGAATTTCATCCCGGAGTTTGCGAGTTCAAATGTAGATGGAAGCTTTGTGTGTTTCTCCATTCCCGCGTGATGCAAACGTGTTGCACATTATATATTTTTTTTTGTAGGTAATGTTAACCTTAATCCAAACCTTAACTTTAGTAACCGCATGGCTAACCTTAACCGTGAATGTTATATAATTTTGAACACTATGGAATGTATGGAATGTTCTCGCATGAACCGGCGAAATGAAACCAGCAGGTGCAACATCACAGAAGGAGGAATATAGATTAATAACAAAAAGGCCAGCTGAAACGCAAAAACACCCTAAATATGTTGGCATACAACGTAAATCATGTTTTCAAAATAGTTTCCTGAGAATGTAATTTGGGAGAACATCTGAGATATACGGTAGCGCAAATGAATAATCCGAAATCCCAAGTCTCCCGGATGTCCTGAATATCTCCCGCATTGTAATTGTGGCTTTCTAACGCCAGCAAATTATATACAATATCCTAGACATTGATTTTTTTCATCAAACAAAAAATTGATGTCCGAGAAATAAGTCAGGACTGCATATCTTGCCAGAGAATGCAAATATGATCATCTTTCTACAAAAGAACTGCTAGTTTGAAGCTGGTTTAGTTATACTGACAAGTCTGTCAGTTCTGTCTAGCTTGAAGTGACTTTCGTGCGCCGTAGAGAATGGTCGCATGGACGATGGCTCCGTTCACTCTATGCAGATTTTGGCTTATTACTGTTTTTTTAGTTTTTATTTCTGCACCTCCTGCACTGTCGCTCATACAGTATGACCGACTAGCACTTTTGGATATACGTAATTCACTGGATACAGACTTTTTTTCCACTTACCGGAGTAATTGCT
>JACXGM010026189.1:0-14975 GCA_016801145.1 Umbra pygmaea | reverse complement strand
ATATATATATATATATATATATATATATATATATATATATATATATATATATATATATATATATATACACACATCAATGTGAAAGACTGGTGTAGAGCATGTCAACACGCATGAAAGCTAATTATTATTAATGTACAATTAGTTATTCCACCAATTATTGATTTCTCAACTTTTACTTAGTCTACACATTAGTATTTGTCATTTTCTAGATGCGTTCTGTTGGCATTCCTGATATTTATTCGTCCCATTAATTCTCCTATCGACTCGATTCGAAGAACGACTTGCTTCAACACTAACATTTTGTATTTTCAAAGCTGTTGCAGTGACGTCAGCGAAGGTCTTTGGATAACTTACGGTGGAGTTGGCAATTACCGAACGTGGTGAGAAGGTGTTTTAGTGACCGTCATGTCGGAACAATGATTTTAAGCTGTTTAACGGTGTGAATTGATCCATTATTCCTTTTCCAGAGCTGTATATCTCTTGTGATTATGAAAAATACTTTGAAATGATGTACTGGATGCATTTGCTCTGCGACCATCTCTCTTTCAGGGAGAGGTGGACACATTAACGAACAATCCAACACTTAGGGAGGTTTAGGCACACAAACAAATTTTGAAAATAACTGTAAATATCTATGAGAAGAGTGTCATTTAAACTAAAATGTCCAACATGCAATCTCACAGAGGTAGTAAATGTTACGAAACTAAGTTTCAGTGTGGTTCATACACATTCTTCTGGTCTTCCCTCTCATCAATTAGTATTTAATGAGACAGCATTACATCAGGAGAAATGTGTTGACAAGTCAATCCAATCAGTGGGCTTAACTGACTTGGCATGTTTTCATGATGTTCCGCTCTAATTGGCTGGCAGGTCAGCTTAGTGGTGGGGCCAGAGAATGGGCTACACACATCTTCCCACGTCCCTGTCCCCAGAAAGATGAGACGCTTTGGCTTCTCCAACAAATAAATCAACTCCCCCCTTTATTTGACTCCCAAACACAACCACTCATTGTTAACGTTCCATTCTCAAACAAACCAAAAACCTCAGAGCGTAGATTCAATTAAAAAAACTGGATCTCTGTATTTGCCAACACTGTGTTGTCTAGAAGGTAAATCAGGCAGTGTTCACATATGAATCAAATGTGGTGTTGGGCTTGGCGGTTGGGCTATTGGGAGGGTGTTTGTTAGGTAAAAAAAACCTTCAACATTTCTCAGACTTACAGAACAGTAATTCTATTTATGGGGTGGAGGAGCTAAGACCACAGTGGGACATGTTTCAGAGTTCTGGCAATCAAGGTATTAAGTGGATATGAGTTAGAAGGGCAAAATATGATGATCAATTTCTTGCGAATATTCAGCTCTTCTCTTTTAGACAAAGGTTTGGCATTGGGTTGTTTCACAAAATGAGTTCCTTTAATATTTGATGTTTATTAGAGACTCCTTGTGAAGGATTGGATCAAAACAGTGATACATACATATATACACTACGGTATACAACCCTTTTCGGCTATAACATCTGCCACTCTTCTGGGAAGGCTTTCCACCAGATTTTGGAGTGTGTCTGTGTGATTTTCTGCCCATTCAGCCAGAAGAGTAATTGTGAGGACAGGCACTGATTTTAGACAGGAGGGCCTGCAATCGCTATTCCAATTTATTCCAAGTGATCGATATGGTTGAGGTCAGGGCTCTGTGCAGTCCCTGTCACATTTACGCGTGAGTGGGGACAACTCTGTCTATTAATTAATGTGCATTCGCTATATTTAAGAAGAGGAGGTGTCGAAGCAAAGAGGAGTATGGAATACTGAGAAGTGGAGGAACAGAGGAGGCTGTGAACCACAATGGAGTGTCAAACAGGAGAACACAAGCTGAAGGAGTCATTCTTTTTGGAAGAAACAAGTTTATTACAGGCATTAGATGCCAGAGGGTGTGATAATTTATGTACCTGTTTTGTCTTCATTGGTGATTTTGAAACGGTAAAGACGTGGGTGTTGGTTTTGTTTGGTTTGTGGACATTTTTCAAAAGCAGTAAAGCTATTTACCCCAAAAAGAAACTGGTCTCATCTCTATATTATTTTCAAAAGTCCTATCCGGCTGTCGTTTGAGTACCTGAAACCTGACACAACATTACCGAATGATACATCCTCTTCGTAGAACAATTTCGCATTCGATCCATGCATATTGATTGATAAGGTAAACCAAATTACTTTTTACTTACGTAAGTAATTTAGTTACTTTAACTAAATTCACAATAAAAGTACAATACTAATGTGAAAATCAAAGGGATTTATCTGAGAAGAATTTAACTGTTTAATTTAGATATTTTTTAAGTCTATAATAATATGAAAATGAAACGGTATGTGTTCTTTGAAATAAGTGTTCTCATATTCTTATATGTTAGCTGCCAGTTAATAATACAAGCCAGTTGCACAGGTACCTTTGCGCGGCCTCGGTTGAAGGTAACAGTATCGGCAGCGTTGGCATGGCAGCCACTTTGTTCTGATTGTATTCTAATATCGATCATCCAGCTAAACTATTTATTTTCCCTTTATTGTTAGTGATATATCTTTTATTCAGCTGGGGGCTGAAATTTCTGTGAATTTTATTACCCAAAGTGTGACTTTTTTATGAAATTTATCCACATCCAGAACTACTTTTTTTCTTTCGCTTCCAGTACACAGCATAATCAACACAAAAAGATTGAGTAGGCATGACTGGAGGGCAAGTTTTAGGACAAAATACAGAATACTGGTTATAGGCTGATAATAGCTCTAGCTACTGTACATCTAGAGAAGACTGGAATAAATATTTTTGCTAATGGAGTAGGACATGGGTAGCATACAGAACATTTTGGTGTGCACTTGTCTTTAAAGAAAACTGAGTCAGGAATTATACTGTAGATACAACAAGCCCAAAAGGAAATTTTCAGGTTGAGCAACCATCTGACATCAAGTTGTAAAAAATAGAATTCTAACCTCATCAGATGTGAAAATGTAAATGATTTATAATTTTTTTATTATACTTTTCAAAAGCTGCTGGAATGAATCTATCCTTCATTCTTTCTATCTCACTCTTTTCTTCCCTTCTACCCTTCCTTGCGTTGTTTCCATCAGGGCATTTTTGGTCTGGAAGCTTCCGTTTTTCCCACACTCTTCCCTGTCACACAGGCCGACCACAAGAATCCAGGACGGTGGAGTGTGTGAGGGGGCTCTGGAATTCCACATGCAGAGGGTAAACAGTGCAACTGCCAGGAAGTCACACCACACACATATGAGCAAACAGTGCACCTACCCTAGCCTAACTTACCTCCCCGCCCTTAACTCTTCCCTACCTCCCCTCTGTCCGTGCCACCGGCCCGAGGCGCTCCCCTCGCACATCTGTAGCATACCACAGCCACATCCGCTTGGCCTCTGCTGCTACCTGGTTGGCCTCAGCTGCCACATGAAAGATGCTGCTACCTGAGCCGCCCATTAGGGATTTGTGTTACCAGCCAAGTCCCTGAACTCGCAATGGAAAGTACCAACATGGACCCTGTGATCCAGACAAAGACAAGTGACACACACACAAACACACACACACACACACAGAACAGACATGTAAAGCAATGGCTTAACAAAACGTGTGTAGATCGATTTCCATTAAAAGTGAAAAAGACCAACCCAAAAGACCAGGTCGGTACATCTCTGTGATGCTAATACCAGAGGGGGTTGAGATTTAGGAGACGCGGGTGTTGCGGAATGACAGAGCAGGGACCACCGCGCCGCATCGGGGCTGGAGTTCTCCACCAAAGCCATGTGCTTTAAACAAACAAGCAACCCTATCAGTGCAGTTTACCATTGTTGTGTAATTTGTCCAGATGTTGTGTAATAAAGTCATACTGCAGCGTGGGAAACAGATTTCACACTCAGTTTTCTCTTCCCAACTTTTCTCTCTTTCTATATTTTTCCTCCTCTCTTCTTCTGTTAATCTCCAAACAAAACAGGGTTTAAACGGCGCTCATGAATAGGGCCCTGCAGTTGAACCACAATGTGTTTACTAAGCAGGCAGAAATCAGGCCTGCGATGAGGTTGTTTACTGAAAAGCAGATACAGCCTGAAGCCAAGGAACTGCGTCTGGGGCCGTTCACTCCACGCTTCACATGGTCTAATTGTCATCACCCTCATTCACCAGTTGAACTTCCCTTTGCAGCTGGACCCTGGTTCACCCCCACAGCCTTGCCATAGTCCCCTGGAGCCGCTGGTTAGCCATGGAACATACTAATAATGCTCTTGGCCGGTCAGCTTCCAAACATTAGTGGTAACCACCATCCTTCTAGTATGATGGTATTCAGAAGCAATGCCCCAGGGTCAAGTTGTGGCACAGTGTAGTGTGTCAAACAACAAGTCTTACTTGTGGCGCTGGGTGGTGGTCTTCCGGGCCAAACCCTCCCTGGCACTGCTGGGGGGTTTGGGGGTTAGGATGGGCCCGGGTCCGGGGATTGCAAGGGCGTGGCTATGGTGGAGTCCTTGATGGGTCACTGGAGGACTGGAGGATGAGCGGCAGCCGGCAGCCGGGGGCAGAGGAGCTGTCTCGGGATAGGAGGACATCATGGCCTAAAGTGAAGAACACTCACATTAAGTCCAGTAGGTGTGTGTGAGGCTTGCCTTACCTTTTTGGTGGTACGACTGTTCTGTTTATGTCATATCTGAAAAGGAAAGCAGGATTTTCATTTTTTTGTAAAAGGTGGTAAAAACTGAGGGTTAGTCCTTCCCTAAGCAATTGCAATTGTTTAAGATTCTGTTGCCCCGTGAACAGTAGAAGCAAAATATCCCCGTACAACAGTGAGAGTAACAGGGCTGATGAACAGGGAGAGATCGGCTTGGCCAGATGTTTCTACGTAAACAAACGTCTCCACCATTCACTGGGACGGACCGGTTTTGACATTGGATTTCTATATTATAATTTTGTTATTATAAATATCATAAAACAATGTAGTTAAGAATTAACAATATTTTTTAATCTCTGTTGAATTCTTAAAATGTTTAACTTGTGTAGGTTTTAAGGGAACTGGAAAACAACATTTCCCTTAACATTCCTAGCTGTTGTCTGTGTTGATAGGGAACAACTTACAGACACACATGATGTCTATGCCATTTTCCCTGTTACTTTATATGTCTACCTAACAAACTAATGGCTTTACAGTTTCCCAGTGCATGATTTCAAAGGGCCGGCAGCGTGACAGGGAATATTTAGATGTAATTCCTGTGTTGATAAATGAGAAGCTGGTTTTCCAGGTTGGAAGGTCCATGGCAGTGCAGCAGTAGAGTAGGGCCAAGGAGGGCACCTTTCTTTGGCTGCCAGGTGGCCTGAGGCCAAGGCTTTACAGGAGCCATGCAGTCTGCCCCCAGTGACTGGAACACGGAGGAGAGCCCCGGAACAGAGCGCACACACATCTCAGCTCCCTGGACTCATCGTTCTGTACTAAGTCAAGCCAATTACTTCAGTATCTGAAGCAGAGGAAGTGAGTGCAGGGACGATGAAAGTGTTAGTTTCAATAAAACCAATGATACTTCACGTGCCATTACAGTGTAACATTGATGGATACTCTGAGCACGGGAGGCCACAGTCTTGGATATGGGGTCTATCTGAACCCTGGTGAATGAGCCTTAAGGCCACGGGGCAAATTAAAAAGCCCCCTGGATTTCAGGACATCTGTTAGGAAAAATTGTTAGGATAGAATATTGTTAGGACAGACTGTTAGATCGGGGTCTGTGTGGCGTAGTGGCTAATTCGCTTTATTGCACGACAGTCTACATCATGATAGTCAGGCTTGAACCTGTGACTATGGGTTCCCTGACGTTCCCCGGGCCTCCTGCACGAGGCAGTGCAAATTGGCATAGCGCTGCCCGGGATTTGGGTATGATAAGTCATATTATCTATCCTGCCACATCGCTCTTCAGCGACTCCTTGTGTGCAGATTGGGTGCCTGTAAATTCAATTACGGAAGTATAGTTAGTGAGTGAAATCATCCCGTACATGATCTGACTGAAGGCTTTCATGTTGGATGAGCCATGTGAGCGCCCCTCGTCATCCCACAGAACTGTCCAAGGAGTTGCGTAGCTGCTGACAAAATAGGGTTAGTGGGAATTGGACAAGACCAATTGAGAGGTGAGAAAATACACTGTCAGAGTAGGACTTTCAGGGTAGGACTTTTCAATTTGAATTTGAATTTGTCACTCATCATTATCACGCTTGCAGCTTGCCCCAATATTGGCCTCTCTTCACTGACTACCAGTCAATTAAGGTACAGTTACTTGTTTTTAAAGCATTACATGGATTGACTCCATTGTATATCTCAGATCTCGCCACGTTGTATCACGCTCCCAGGTCCCTTAGATCGTCTAACCAGTTCCTTTTAGTCATTCCACAGTCTTGTTTGAAAACAAAAGCTGATCGTGCCTTTTCAATTGTGGCCCCTGGACTGTGGAATAAACTGCCCATTTTCATCAGGACATCCCCACCAATGAGACATCCAAGTCTTTTCTTAAAACATACTTCATTTCTTTCTTTGGCGTTAGAGTCAGTTTAAGGACACTCGTGCTTAACTGTCTTGTTTGTTTCTTGTTTCTATTTATTGTTGTATGCCTTACTTGATAACTTCGTACAGCACTTTGGTCAGCATTGCCTGTTTTTAAATGTGCTTTATAAATAAATTGACTTGACTCGGATAGACTGTTAGAACAGAATGTTAGGATCGACGCACAGTCAGGATAACCTGGTGGGAGTGACTCAGGTCAGAGGGTGGTAGATAGAAGGGACAGAGGATTTAAGGGTGGGTTTCCTAATTGGGTGGTGACTCAAGGCGCACAGTGAGCTCTGAAATTAGCTCAGTATAGAACAACAAGTAGCTCTCTCATTGCTGGGACTTTCATGCCATACAGTATGTCAATAACCCTTTTCACATATAAAATACTCATTTTCATAAGCATTTGGATAAGTGAGTGAAACGGAGAAAAACGAAAGTTGTGTTTTTGAACAATTTAGAATGGACTACATACTTTTATGATGTGTGTTAGATAGGAGCGATATCTTAAAGGCGCATGCTGGCTATGTTCAGTAGACAAATGCACACTGCATATACAATTTCATATTTCTTTGCACAAATTTCACTCCATCCGTGAAAGTTGGCTATACATTTTTCACTGAAGTAGACTAATGTTACGCACAAACTCCCACGAAACAGTGTTGTCTCTTTTTAGGGAATGTAGTGTAGAAGGGAAGGAAATAGTGATGTTACAAGCACTTCGCAATAGAGAGGCACGTGCTGGGAGACACACACACACCGCATTCGGAGGACACTGCGCTTAGAAATTCACATTACATTCAGAATAGGCGAAATGCGGTGGTAATTATAACTTAATGTGAATATATTGGAATTTTAAGATTAGGACTTTTTATATTTTTATTTTGTTGAATTGCACGTTAATGTCTGGATTCCATGATTCGTCCGGATTCTTCACAATGTGTTAATCATACTGTAGGACCCGCTTGACCTATACAACTCCTCAGTTCGGTACACTGCCCCATGTGGCTGTGGAGGTGTACTGTCAACTATAACATTTTATTCATGAAAAAACCATGACAAAATAATAATGAAAAAAATATTTGACGACCCAATTTTAATCTCCCGCGACACACCGGTGGGTCGGGACCCATACTTTGAAAAACACTGCCGTACAGTACCGTACCGTGTCGATAGCAGCTACAAACATGGGATTTAAGCCTGCAGTACACTAGCTGTTGCCGACCTGGCACGCGCCAAAGTGACGTCATGGCAGCGCCGTAACTATTTATACTTTTGACTGAAAAGGCTCTGTCTGTGAGATAGGATCTGAACCACTGTAGTGCAGTCCCTTTTATCCCAGCCCAGTGTTCCAACGTCGCAATGAGGATGTCGTGATCTACCGTATCAAAGGCAGCGGTGAGATCCAATAAAATCAAACAGCATTATTCCCAGAATCAACAATTGATAATAAATCAATAAACACTTTTAACAATGCTGATTCAGTGCTATGGTGAGCTGAAAAACCTGATTGTAGAGGTTCAAAAACGTCTGATGACTTTAAAAATGGAAGTACTTGAGATAACACAACTTTCTCTAATACTTTAGACAAAAAAGGCAGTCTAGACACAGGTCGATAATTACTCAGGCAAGCTTGATCTAAATTTGGTTTCTTAAGTAGAGGTTGAAACAACCAGGGACAACACCAAGATCAAGGCCCACATTTATAATTGACTGGATACTAGGTCCAAGCGAAGAAAAATTGGATTTTAAAATAATCGCTGGGACAATATCATTAGGAGAGGAGGACGGCCTCATACCACCAACCATGTCACTAAGAGTAGGAAGAAAAACATGTTGGAAACTATCAAAAAAAATGTGAAACAGCAAACAAAGGCAAAAGATTATCCACAGGGCATTTATCAAGAGAAGAGCGAATAGCATAAATATTCTCTAGGAAAAGACATAGATTTGTTGCAGATTTCATTCGAGGGAGCTACTTTATAATCCTTACGTCTATTGGAGTGTGTATTAAAATAAATCTGAGAGGTATCTAGATATAGCCATATTAGATGCAGTTTGAAAACTCCTCATACAGTCATTAAACATCTCATAATACACGGTAAGTCGGCCCGTCTTCCATCTCCTCTCAGCTATACGACACACCTTCCTCAGAGATTTGGAATGATCATCTAGCCAAGGGTAGGATTTAATTTCTTTAGCTTGTTTCAACTTTAGAGGAGCAATTCTACTCATCATTAGGCAGGATGAGTAGAATAACTAGAGTAACTCCTCAAAGTTAGAAGAGTACTGAGCAGTAGATAAAATCAATGATTCAGCCGCATTTTCCTGATAGCTATCAGAAAAATTGGTAACAATACTAGAATTCATAAAACGAGAGTACTGCCCAGCAGACCTAACAGTAGATGAATAGACAATGAGTAGAAATATAAAAAACAATGGGCAAATGATCTGAGAAACTTGCATCGTTAATTTCAATGCTTTCAATGGGGAAACCACAAGACATAATCAGGTCAAGAACATGTGTAACACCTGCAATTGCTGAGTAAAACCACAACACATTATTAAACTCTGAGATTAAAGGTTTACGAGAACAATACACATGAATATTAAAATCCACCAACATACGGTCATACAGCGGGACCACCAGGGATAAGAATTCTGCAATAAAATCTTTGTCTCTCTTAGGAGGTCTGTAGACAAGCGCACATAAGGTTCTTGTGGAAGCAGACTCAATCGAAACACACTCGAGTTCGAATGATGAGTATGAGCCAACAGAAATTGTTTGGAGTTTATACAAGCTCTTAAAAACCATAGCCACACCTCCGCCTTTCCCAGCACTCCTTGGGGAGCTAACGAAACAACAGTCAGGTGGACAGAGTTCCTCGAACATTGTAGATGCACCGACCTTAGCTCTCGTCTCTGTCAGGAATAGAAAATCCAGGTCATGGCTGGTGAAAAAATCATTTAAAATGACGGTCTTATTCAAGGATTATCTGCAGTTTACTAAAGCCATTTTTAGACGGGAGTGCGGTTCCGGAGCCTGAAGCCGACCAACACACTGGAGAGGCTGAATGTTTGACAGGTTGATTCCCCCGCCTAGCAGACGCGTTCGTGGGTGAGCAGAGAACACAGTTGAGCAAGTCATGTCAGATGTAATGAGCATATGACAGGAATGACTAAGATCCAGAGAACGACAAGTTAAAAATGTAATATTCCATGGATATTGTGATGAAGTTTGCAAAAACGAGGTATTGACTGCCCTCCTACTCCTCACGTGAATTCCAGAGCGATTCCCCCTCTTCCTGCGGTGCTTCCTTTGGAGAGGAATCCAGCAAGGTAGCTGATGTAAGGTCTTCACGGCGGAATGGGGAAATCTAAAATGTAAAACTCATGAGGGCATTCAGGTAGTGAAACAAGTGTTTTATCCAAATTAAAGTTTGTCTGTCATAGTGACCAAGCATAGACTATTAACAGATAAAAGGCAAAAAATAAATTTGCGGACAGCAATGATAAAAACTAACAAGAGAGACGGCATGCCCACAAACACAATGGCACCATCTTGGGCCTCGTAGTAGAGGAAGAGTTTGTCAATTAAACTTCAGGGATATCAATCTGTCAAGTTAGGTAGCAAAAGCGATTGTGAATCAATGTCCTTTGTTTTGAATGAAAGTGAAAACAGTTGCACTTGAGGCAACAGCAAGACAACCCCCAAAAACGGAATGGTTTGCAGGTGGTGGCCACAAACAATTGCTCTCTCCTTATCTTTCCTGACTGATTCGTCTTCAGTTTTGCATTTTTCTACTGTCCTTGTTACTACTGGTAGCATGAAGCGGTACCTGCAGCCCATTCAGGTTGCACAGGTAGTCCAGCTCCTCCAGGATGGCACATCCATACATGCCGTTGCCAGAAGATTAGCTGTGTCTCCCAGTACAGTCTCAAGTGCATGGAGGAGAAACCAAGAGACGGGCCGTTACACAAGGAGAACTGGACACGTTCTCCAGACCTGAATCCAATTGAGAAACTCTGGGACGTTATGTATCGAGGCATCCGATGCCGCCAAATAGCTCACTGATGCCCTGATCCAGGTCTGGGAGGAGATCCCCCAGGACACCATCCACCATCTCATCAGGAGCATGCCCAGACATTGTCTCGAGTGCAAATAGGCACGTGGGGTCATACACACTACTGAGTCACATTATGAGTTGCCGTGATGAAATAAACGCAAGTTGGAACAGCCTGTGATTTCAATTGTTTACTTAGATTTTTGGTGTGTGTTCGAATCCTGCCCTCAAATTGGTTGGTGATTTTGGTTTCCATTGACCATTGTTATGTAATTTTGTTCTCAATGAATTACACAACGTACAGTAAAGATTATTTTGAGCAGTGTAGATAAGGCACAGGAGAGGAGATGGGCAAATAACTTTTTGAATGGATTTCTTATTCGTAATCCTACATACCTGGGGAATTAGTATTAGAGTGAGGTTCTGATTGGTTAACTAAAGGCTCAATGAAACCACTGTGTGAATTTGATTTTAAGAGATAGAGATAATTAAAAGTTATGCATTGTAGCTGTGAGAAGCAAGCAATCACAGAGCTGGAACTGGCCGCATTCATATTGTCTAGAAAATGCACCCTATTTCTAACTTCATACTTCAACAGCATCGTAACAACATAGCTTCCATCACTACATCAATTATCTTTTTTCCCGGATGAACCTTATGCCAATTAATGCTATCAGTTCCTGCTATTTAGAATCGTAATCAGGGGGGAAAGATTTTCCTGATCTTAAAGGTAACAACGGATGGATGGATGGATGGAAGGTGTGATTGGCTGGCTGAGGGTGGGTGTGGCTTGGTGAACTAGTGAACTGTGCTCACTCAGAAAGCTGGCAATAAGAGTGGACAGGGGCTGAGGGATCACTTTCACATAGAGTGTTGCGTAACCCAACCAGACCAAGCCAAAAAAAATATCACCTCAAATTCTGTTAATTAGGTCCAGTGACTACAGTGACAGCAAAAAAAAGACATGAGAGCAACTGCATTGCTCAAAGAAAAGGATAAATTAGGGCTCCCAATCATCCGACCCTAAAAACTGTCATCGCCTTCCAGCCTCCAACAGCATCGTCCACAGAACAACCCTACAACAAAGGCCGCAAGACGGTTCGACACCCATTTCCGATCCAGATCCCATTTCAAAGCAAATTTACAGATATACCAGGAACTTATATGTTTTCTCAATGTAAAATAATATTGTGTCAAGTAACCCAAAGCCTTGAGTGTATTCTCCAGCAGCAATTGCAGAAATCCCAAACGAAAGGGTTTCTAATCATAACAGTTTAGAAAAATGATTCCTAAAATATGTTTCAGCATTAATAGGGAAATAAATGTAATGTAAAATCTGACATGAATTGTGAATGATGATATTACGGTCCTTATTCCGTGTAGAATCCGTGATTTGGCCAGACTCTTCTGGCAGCCAATACTTATACTCATCTTTTAATACAACCAGAGCCAACAGTGAACGTAGTGGAACAAAGAGTTCTCCAGATGTGAGACATCATGTTTACTTATAAGGAACAATTTCCCTTTAAGTATGTTCCGACTGGACATCATTTAGTATGGAGGACCAATATCCTGAACAATTTGGCAAATACTAACAAAGGATTTCCTCTACAGGTGATCAAGGGGAACAGTCTCAAAAACCATGACAGCCGCATCGGCAAAGAGGAACAGTGGTCGCAAGTCCATTTTGACCTACAGGGATGGATGGACACTTAACAGGTAGTTCAATGCCCAAAATGTACAGTCTTAAAAATGTATAGCAACTTCTGGTATTCAAGGCCAATGCACAAAGACACAAAACCTTGTATAAAAAGCATAAAACCCCAGAACAACTCAAAAAACTTCCTTACCTACATCTGGACATCGCAATGTCTGCTGCCATCCTTTAAACATGGTTTAACAAAGGGTTGCCTTCTCTATGCAGTAGTTCTTGATATGACTGTAAGGTTTTTATGTTACCCCCTTGCATGTTTTGTTTGTGTAAGAGTGATGTATCAAGAGAGAGAAAGGGAAAAACCTGTACTGTTCACGGAATCCCAATCTGGGAAATATATACAGTGGGTTTAACAGAAAGCTGAAAACTGCTTCAATGAAATAGAAGGTGTACAGCTTCCAGCCCCATAAAACAGGAAGACGTTTCTACGTCAGCACACTGCACGGTGTCTTTTCTTCAGCAATGCTTCTAACATTGCTCTACCTGAACAGAAAGTCCTCTCTGGTTTCAACTTATGGTTAACATCAGGGCATGTTATTCATGTTGTTTGGGCTCAGTATTTCAAACGTAACAACAGTGCAGTTTCTTACTAGGAAAAGGTTTACGATCAAAACAATTAGATATTAAATGGTTCTTTGACCTGAAAGTACATTTTATCCTGGCCTACTGTATATACTATACATTTAGAGAAAGGAAGTTCCAGGAACGAGGAAATACTTAACTTCTCCCTTAAATTGAAGTCATCAGTTAGCCTAGAGTAAAAGGCTGGAATTTGTAGCTAACTGACCTGGTGGCGGGTGCGGCTGTGGGTTAAGAGTTGACGGGACTGGAACTTCCGTTGCTGCAGCTGCTGGATGGCAAACTGGAGCTGGTAACTGCCTGGAGTGGGCTGGTAACACTGCTGGGGGCTGACGCCTGTCACCAGGTTGTAGGCACTCTTGGTCTCCACATCCCAAACACTCTCCTTGTTTCTCAACGACCTGGAGTTTTGGGAGCACAGGAAATTTGATTTAATAAATAAATGTGTCCTCTATGCTTGATGAATTGAAACTAAGCATCTAGCTTTTTCTGATGTGAAGAATGATCTTCAGACAGCAGAACAGAAATATTTGAGCATCTTCACATCGTCAGCTACTTGGCCTTACAACTGTAACTGAAACGCTGTCTGCGGTCATTAACTGGCCTACAGTCCTCCACATGTTGATGAGTAAGAGTGTGAACACGAGGTCAGAAGGACAGAACCGTGTGGCACAGCTGAGCACTCAGATGCCTTTCTGTCAAAACTGAGCAGTTTTGAACCTTGAAAACATAACCTCTGTCGCCTCAGTGGTCTGAGCAAATCGCGTTCCATTCGCATCACAAAGCCACAACCTGGAAAACCAAACTCTGAATGGGTCCACGCGTTTGGAACTGGATTATCTCTCATTAGGACTAAGCCTTTCAGCAATTTTGGCCCCATCTGAAGTTGAGGGCGTCAGGTTCGCCCCTCCGGCAAACGTTCACTGTAAAATGGATGAACAGGAAAAGCAGCCATTCAGCCAAAGTGGTAATGCCTAGAAGAGCAGGACGCCGGATGGAGAAAAGGAAAAAAAGAGAGATAGAGGGAGCGATAAAGAACCCAAACCCTCAGGGTCCCCACTTCCTGGAACTGAGATAAGGTCTAAAATTTGAACTTAATTAATTTTAAATAACAATGCGTGCAGTGAGAAAATAATCGAATGTCGCTCAAACAGACAAGAGGCTACATGAAAAATATCCCCGTCCAGCAAAGACACGAGGGATCTGAAAGTCATGTGAACAAGCCAGCCGCCCATGCATTTCTAATTTCACGCAATGGCATGTATACTGCAAGATTTAAACATTTTGACACTCTGCTGCAGAGAGACGTTTTTCTGACCCTTTTAAAACCACAGGTTATTGACCCCAACATAAATAAAAACCCTGATGGATAGAGATGTTGCCATTCATTATAATTGAAGTATTTTGGTATTTTTGCCCCAAAACAATTCCAAGTACATTATGCTTCAGTTATTCTTTTATCAATGTCTCTCTACTTAATTTTCTTGGGAGACCCATTTAGCAATCTCCTTCCCTGTCTATTTAACTCAGCATAATAAATAACTAATCGGGAAAGAAATGGACACATCTGAGTTTCCCGTTACTGGTACAGCCAGGGACCTGGTCTGCCTGCAGCCTGGGTGTCAGTTTGAGCCCTGGTGCACTCACCCTAGTCTAATATGCCGATATGACTTACAATAACACAGCAGTGCAATCTGAGCACATGTGCAGCATCAATCTAACTCAGCACTGAATGTGCAAAAGAGGCCATTCTGAAATGACATCATGCTGCCGGAGCCAAAGGCCTGTCCTAGCTGCTCGATGTGGACTTAAGCAGTAAAGGGGTTCAGCAGTTCAGGGGGTTTTTCAGACCTTTTTAGTTTTCCCATGTCCTCCACCTCCAGTAGTATTGAGGGTTTTTCCAAAGGTTTTACTTTTTGATTGAACTCCACTTTGATTTGAATCAAACATTCCACACAAATGGTGCCTAGCGAAAGTGTTTTCATTACATTACAATTCCCTCATATTACTGAATTCCAAATGTTAATACATTAACTTTTTAGTTTATACATATATACACA
>JACXGM010026188.1:0-14936 GCA_016801145.1 Umbra pygmaea | reverse complement strand
AAATCTATAAGAACTTTACTGGCACATTTCTTTTATTGGAGCATTTAAAAAAAGGAATGACTGCCAAAGTGTATTTGCACCATACTGAATAAATTAAATTATTTTGTGCGCTTGAATGTACCCTGTACTTGGCCCCTGAATGTAACATGTGGCCCCTTAATGGCCCCTGTTACAGAAAAATCCTAGAACCGCCACTGCACGTAAGTTATCTCTTTAGGCATGTGACGACAAAGAGGGTGGTCCAACATTCACAATACGGTGTGGTGCGCTGTGAAAGGATGGGTGTGGTGTACCGTGGATACTCTTCATTTCTGGAGTAGAACGTCCAGTGTGTTCTCACAGCCGGCTGGGGCATACAAGGATTTGCACGCGGCTAGACTGAATATTCGACTGTAATAAAAAAGCAACAGTTTTTGAACTAAGACATATTATGAAATTAAATATGCTACATAATTGTACTGTAAGTCCGAATACTTTAGCTCATGAGGCAAAATAAAGAAATCAATGAGGGGCGTACATGACGCCAAAAAGGACCAAGTATGCCCTGGTCATGACTGGAACATTGTTCTATAGGATTGCACAGAACTAAGCCATTCATGGAAAAATATACAGAGAAGGAGGTTTTAGTAGCTACCTGTACTGTACAAAAACTAAATGTCTGTGACATGACCTTTTTACCATGTGCATGTTTCTTTTAAGGTTTTATTGTGTTTTATTTAATATTTATTTAAATTATTTGTTTAATTCATTGTATTTTGTTTTACTTGTATTCTGCATGGCTGCTGTTTTTATATTGTTTTATCACAGGGCACAACTATTAAAGACACTCTGGTCTCAGTCTGTTTTCCCTGTATAAATAAAGGTTAATAAATACAATAATAAAAAAAAATCAATATAGCCGCAAGTGGCGATTTGCGGGTTCGACCCTTTTTTCTCAATAGCGACTTCAAAGTAATTTCACACAAGGTTCAACATTGTTATAAAACATATGCTATCATTTTTATGATCTATAGATTGATTTATTTCATTCCACGTGCAGTAATTATACATTTAAAGCGCCCTCTAGTGGTCAATTTGAATGAGACTTGCAGGGTGTGGTTCAGTTACTTATTAAGAGATTTGTCATGATTGGAGAATGAATATGCAATTACTAGTAACATTTGTGTATTGGCACTCACCTATCTTGCGCTTGTAGCGCCCCTTAGTGGTCAAGGTATATGAAACTGTCTGGGTATATGTTAGGAATTTATCTGAACACATCCAGTGAGTTTTGTGATGATTAGCCTTACGGTTGCTGATTTGTATTAATTTATGTCCAGAGCCACGCCCCTTTTGAAGTTCATTGGTCAATAACTTGAACAGTAATTAAGATATTGACATGCTTTACTCAACTATTAATAAGCTTGATCCAATGATGATTCACAGAATATTTGGTGGCAATCGGAGCTATGTTGTAGAAGAATGTCAATAATGTTTTTTTTCTAAATATTCAAAATGGCGGAATATTTCACACCTGTGGTTCAACACTGTTATAAAACATATCCTGCAAGTTTTGTAACAATTGGACAAACATTTTATGATCTATAGCTTAATTTGTGTCATTCCACGTGTAGTTATTATACATTTAAAGCGCCCCCAAGTGGTCATTTTGATTAAAACTTGCAGGGCATGGTTCAGTTACTTATGAGGACATGTCCTGAGAGATATTTCATGATTGGAGAATGAATATGCAATTAATAGTACAATTTGTGTATTGCTACTCAACTATCTTGCACTTGTAGCGCCCCCTGGAGGTGCATGTATATGAAACGATCTGGGTATGTCTGGGGCATTTATCTGAACATATCCTGTGAGTTTTGTGATGATTGGACTTACGGTTGCTCATTTGTGTTCATTAATGTCCAGAGCCACACCCCTTTCGAAGTTCATTGGTCAATAACTTGAAAAGTAATTGAGATATCAACATGGTTTATTTAACTTTTAATAAACTTGGTCAAATGATGATTCACTGAAACTTTGCGGGCAATCTGAGCTACGGTTTAGGAGGAGATGTCAAAAATGTGTTTTTCAAAACATTCAAAATGGCGGACAATTTTTGTAGGCGGACCTTAATGGTCCTTGAGGCTTTTTTGTAGAGCACACTGAGTTGCACCTGTGTGAGAAATTTCAAGTCAATCGGGCCAACAGTGTGAGGGGCATGGCCTTTCAAAATTTACATTTTTAAGACTTAATTTCATGAGTTGTATGCCAAAATCATCAGTATTAAAACAATAAATGACCTGAAATATTTCAGTTGGTGTGCAATGAATCTAAAATATATGAAAGTTTAATTATTTGTCATTACATTATGGAAAATAATGAACTTTATCACAATATGCTAATTTCTTGAGAAGGACCTGTATATGCATGCCTCTACTTCTGTGTTAAAACCTCTTGATTCTGTATATCATAGTGCCATTCGTTTTATTACAGGAGACAGGTTCAGTACCCATTATTGCGTCTTTTATCAGAAAGTAAAATGGATTCTAAAACACCGAAGAGTAATGCATTTAGCACTTTTTGTTTATACAGCTCTTGTTTTGTAAAGGAACATTGGTTTGTCAAAAATAAAAGGTAATTGACAATAAAATACTAAATGATACATCTTGTAATGCTACCTGTTGTTAGAGTTAGTTTAGGTCAGTATGAGTGACAAAATGTTCTTGTTGGAAGAGAACTCTTGCTAGTGTTATGGTAGAATGAGTTGAGTTTTGGACATACACTCACCTAAAGGATTATTAGGAACACCATACTAATACTTGGTTTGACCCCATTTCGCCTTCAGAACTGCCTTAATTCTACGTGGCATTGATTCAACAAGGTGCTGAAAGCAGTCTTTAGAAATGTTGGCCCATATTGATAGGATAGCATCTTGCAGTTGATGGAGATTTGTGGGATGCACATCCAGGGCACGAAGCTCCCGTTCCACCACATCCCAAAGATGCTCTATTGGTTGAGATCTGGTGACTGTGGGGGCCATTTTAATACAGTGAACTCATTGTCATGTTCAAGAAACCAATTTGAAATGATTCGAGCTTTGTGACATGGTGCATTATCCTGCTGGAAGTAGCCGTCAGAGGATGGGTACATGGTGGCCATAAAGGGATGGACATGGTCAGAAACAATGCTCGGGTAGGCCATGGCATTTAAACAATGCCCAATTGGCACTAAGGGGCCTAAAGTGTGCCAAGAAAACATCCCCCCACACCATTACACCACCACCAGCAGCCTGCACAATGGTAACAAGGCATGATGGATCCATGTTCTCATTCTGTTTACACCAAATTCTGACTCTACCATCTGCATGTCTCAACAGAAATCGAGACTCATCAGACCAGGCAACATTTTTCAAGTCTTCAACTGTAGAATTTGTGAGCTCTTGCACATCGTAGCCTCTTTTTCCTATTTGTAGTGGAGATGAGTGGTACCCAGTGGGGTCTTCTGCTGTTGTAGCCCATCTGCCTCGAGGATGTGCGTGTTGTGGCTTCACAAATGCTTTGCTGCACCTTGGTTGTAACGAGTGGTTATTTCATTCAAAGTTGCCCTTCTATCAGCTTGAATCAGTCGGCCCATTCTCCTCTGACCTCTAGCATCAACATGGCATTTTTGCCCACAGGACTGCCGCATACTGGATGTTTTTCCATTTTCCCACCATTCTTTGTAAACCCTAGAAATGGTTGTGCGTGAAAATCCCAGTAACTGAGCAGATTGTGAAATACTACCGGCCCGTCTGGCACCAACAACCATGCCACGCTCAAAATTGCTTAAATCACCTTTCTTTCCCATTCTGACATTCCGTTTGGAGTTCAGGAGATTGTCTTGACCAGGACCACAACCCCTAAATGCATTGAAGCAACTGCCATGTGATTGGTTGATTAGATAATTGCATTAATGAGACATTGAACGGGTGTTCCTAATAATCCTTTAGGTGAGTGTATATGATATAGTGCATTTTGGATATAAAAGCTTAACTGTTGCGCCAAGCTGCATGTTGAGAGTGTGTGACTGGGGCGTTTGAAGACATGGTATAAAGAAATGTAAGACATATTGGTCTTGATATTATAACAAAAAAAACGTGGTCGTGGATCCTGCTGCCACGAAGGGTCAGAACAGGCTTCAGTATACTGGGCTAGCCTGATAGGAAGAGTGTGACTGAACATCTTCTCAGGTCCCACTGTCACATGAACCAGTCTGCCTTCAATTTACTTTTAATAGGACACACAGACATACAAGCGCACACTCAGTGATGAGAAAAGTGTGTCTACATCTTAGCTGGTCAATCTTATGACTGATATATATTCAGCACCAACGGAAAGTTGGAAAACATTACTCTATTGGGATTGTCATCAAAATGCCAAGCAATTTTAAGAATGGTGGAAGTAGTATTATGGCCGAGCATGTAAGGCTGCCTGACAAAAGCAGCAAGAATAATTCTAATGTTTAACACTGCTTCTACACTGTTATCTGCTCAAATTCAGCCAAATGTGCAAAACACGTTGATTGGAGCTTCACAGTGCAGATGGACAATGACCCCAAGCACACTGTAAAAGCAACCCAAGAATATTTAAGGCAAGGAAGTGGAATATTCAGCAATGGCCAAGTCAGTCACCTGAACTGAATCCAAATGAGCCTGCATTTTACTTTCTGAAGTCTAAACACCCCAGGAACCAACAGAACTTGAAGCCTGACAGAGCATCACCAAGGAAGAAAATTATGACATTTGTGTAACTGTCCAAATATTATTCACACCGAACTATAAAGACATACGATTTTTAAAATATGGAAAATATATAAACATAGAGCATGTAAAGTCTAGCTTATTAAGAAAGTTACTGGGAAAAGGTAAAGAGGTAAAAAAAAACCACGTATTTATTCACAATAATTGCCTTTCCAACATGATGTGGCTCTGTACAACCAACCAGATGACTACCCATGTCACAGATATATAACCAGATGACTAGCCTTGTCACAGATATATAACCAGATGACTAGCCTTGTCACAGATATATAACCAGATGACTAGCCATGTCACAGATATATAACCAGATGACTAGCCATGTCACAGATATATAACCAGATGACTAGCCTTGTCACAGATATATAACCAGATGACTAGCCTTGTCACAGATATATAACCAGATGACTAGCCATGTCACAGATGTATCCCAAATGAATAGTGCAGCACTGCTAGCAACAGGAGTAGGTTACAGCACCAAGTCTGGGAAAACCATGCAATGACATCTCATCGATTTATGAAGTGTAGGTGCCAGATACTTCAACAGATGAAGCATCATTCAGTTCTAGATCTATACAGAGAGATCTCCCATCGTCAGCCTTTTCAGTTCTAGATTTATCCACACAGATCTCTCATTAGTCCATTCAGTTCTGGATCTTTCCAGACAGATCTCCCATCTCCCTGGCTGTTCTCCTCCGTCTTCTCAGCTCTACAGACCCAGTAATGCCTTGGCTTCTTCACTCTGGGCCATCAGAGTCTCGCTGGCGTACTTCTGAAGGAGCTCCATTTTCTTTCTCCTCACCAATGCCTCCTCAATCTGAATAAACAAACACAATATTAATAAGCAAACAAAAAGCACCACCTTGAGCATGGGTATTCACATCTTACATTATAAGAGCCTGCTGGTTTTCCAATCTCCCTTATCATTAATTGCACCATATCCATGCATCTCTTTCTACAAACCCAGGACGTTCTGGGAATGTTTTCATAGTCTGTAGGATTTTAACCTGTGGCTCGTTACCTGCGACTCATCCTCTCCCTCACTAACCCATGTCAAAGAGCAGAAATTAAAAGCTAGCAACAATTTGTAGGCTGTAACATTATATTAATTCCGGATGTTGTAATAGCAAAAACAGGGTACAATCTCCACACATTGCAAAACAAGTTGGGTTGTAACTTGCCATGTAGATACATTTAGGATATGTCCTACCAACTACGCAGCCATATTGTATCCTGAAATAATCTACAATCAGACAACCTCTCTGTCCATATTACTAAACCATAATGTAAATATTGTTTTGTTGATCTGATTGTAAATGTAATTTCATTAGCTAACTAGAAACACTTCCCTAAGTGGTGAACTCTGTGACAGCTGATTGTGGTTATTTTTTGTAATTGATTTGTATTTACAGTTCACAAATATGGAATCCAACAATAAAACTTTAAACCAGGGGTATTCAACTCTGGACCTCGAAGCCAGATCCACTCCATTTTTTCATTGCAACCCTCTAATCTGAGACTTATTTAGAGCTGGGACACCAGGTGAGTCCAATTAATGTTGAGGTAGAACAGAAAACCAGCAGGCTCCGGACCCCGTAGGGTTAGAGTTGAATACCACTGCTTTAAACAATCCCTCCAGAGCCCTAAACATGTCATGTTTCCCACATGACAGAGGCTAAAAACAACTTCTCAATGCATTTTGTAATTCCAAACTCAGCCACCGTATGTATCCACATTTACACCACTGATGTCATTGGGGTGTTTTTGAAGACTAAAGTTAAATTTATGCTGCGTTCGTTTATTCTCAAAGATCCGACTCGGATATGATGTCACTTCCACACTTCAAGCGTTCTATTATTTTTTGCACGTCCGAGTCGGAGAAAAACATAGATGCCACCCGGAAAGCTGTTATTGCGTTAGCACTGGCCAAGTATCAGGCGCTCCAAAAGCACTATATTAATTTTTTTATTATGATTATAACTATTACCCCACCATATCAAAACGCAGCCATTTGAACTTTTAAAATGTTCACTTTATTTCATGTTTTAGTTTCTTATGTCACAACGCTAGCCACGTTTAGCAACACCAGTATTTTTTTCAATATTTCACTCACAACAACACTAATTCCCATACCAACAGGCAGTGATATGGGCGCAGTAACGTATTGCAGTAATACGAGTGATTGAAATTGTCCTTTAAATAACCAAAACGGTCCAAAAATGATGAAAACAATTCATGTTTACAAGTCACAGGGCGCAGCCATCTTGTATTCCTGCTCGGTCACCTCTGAGTTCTCTGAGTGGGAAAGTCGGATGTCCGAGTAAAAGGGGGCTTGTGGTGCGCATTGCTAGGCAACGTTCCAAGCTCCTACTCAGAGTTCCGACTCGGAAAGATAAACGAACGCAGCATCAGTGGAGGCATTCGGATCACTTCCTGGGCCCGGTTCTCCAAAACATTCTTAACGCTAAGTAGTTCTTAACCTATTCCTTCTGCTCTCTCTTAACCTTATGGCACGGTTCCCGACACGTTCGTACTCTAAATATATCTTCTGTACGTCACACTTTCGTTAGGTTGTTCTGAACCATTCGTAAGCTCTCTCTTAGCGTTGTTTGAGCTCAAGCCGCTAGTTGCCACCACTGTGCAGCAGTATTTAGAAATCAGTGCAGGGCAGTACAAGTCAAACTATGGTATGTTGACAATGTTGTGGCTCAATGATTTTATGGACATTTTAAGACTAATAATAAAATATGTTCGCAATGGATACAGGCCTATTGATGAAATTGACTTTATTTGGTATAAGAACTTATATGTGGTAATTAGCCAAGGCTATTTCGTAATGTCATTAAAGCGTTTAAATTGGCAATCACTTTTGATAATTAAAGTATGGCAAACAAATTGAATTACAGTTTTTTCCAATTGCTAACACACAAAATGCATAATTTGGCTCATTGTGTCAAAACTCAACACACAAGAATTCTATACACAACACTTGAAGATTAACATTGAACTGCCATGTCAAAACTGCCATTCTGCAATCAAAACTTAACACTCTGACAGACAAAAGGCCCTCTTCAGATCAATAGTTAACACACATGCACATGAACAATAAACAGTCAAACAGACACAACACACTGGTCAACTTTACTCAAGACACTTCTGTCATTTGTAGTTTTTAAACCGTTTTTATTCCCGTAACCAAGCCTCAGTGATACATTGTACAGGTAGTAAAACAACTCTCATTACAAGTCAGGGATCACTCCATCGTTTGGGGTCGGGCCACGTCACCTCGTCCACATCACAGGTGATGTTCTCCCTTGCCAGGCAACGGGAAAATATTGCCGGGCGTGGCGTATCCACCCGTGGATCGAGCCCACCTCGATGTCTCCGCATGCCTCCTCCATTGCTCACAGGAGCAGCACGCGTGCATGTGGTAGGCGGTCATAGACCTTCCACCGCCATGCAGAAAATAATTCCTCTATCAGGTTGAAGAACGGGGAATAAGGGGGCAGGTACAGCACTATGAAATGGTCATGGTTGGCGATTTAGTCCCGGACCAGAGCAGCCCGGTGGAAACTGACCTTATCCCAGATGACAACGAACATGGGCTGCCCTGATTGGTCCTATGTGACCGCAGCATGTAGTGCATGCAGAAATGTCAGTATGTGTGCAGTGTTGTAGGGACCCAGGGTGGCATGGTGATGGAGGACCCCCTGAGCACTAATGGCTGCATACATGTTTCAGTCCCGATGTCTGGTTCTTACCAGAGTCTCTTCCTCTATCTCCTCTCCCTCTTCCCTCCCTGTCTCTTCCTCGTTCTCCTCTGCCTGTTCTCCTCTTCTGCTGTGCGCCGTAAAGGATGGTCGCATGGACAATGGCTCTGTTCACTCTATGCAGGTTTTGGCTTATTACTGTTTTTTTAGTTTTTATTTCTGCACGTTCTGCACTGTCGCTCATACAGTATGATCGACTAGCACTTTTGGATATACGTAATTCACTGGATACAGACTTTATTTCCACTTACCGGAGCGATTGCTGCGACTTCACTATCCTGCCGTCAACTTGTTTACTCATACGCAGGTGGCAAAGGAGAAAGAAGAGTGGAAAACGAGCCGGTATTCTGTGCAGATCACGGACGAGATACTGCAATCCACCGTTACCGAGCATTTTACTTGCAAATGTTCAATCACTTGACAATAAAATGGACGAACTTCATGCTCGGATTATCTTCCAGCGAGACATTGCCAACTGCTGCGTGCTAGCATTCACAGAGACCTGGCTGGATTCCACCATCCCGGACACGGCTATTACGCCAGCTGGTTTCTCCATCTACCGGCAGGACAGAACCTCGGAGTCAGGTAAACAAAGAGGCGGAGGGGTTTGCATTATGATTAACTCTTGTTGGGGTTCAGATGCCGCAGTTATTTCAACACACTGCTCACCGGACCTGGAGCTACTAACTGTAAACATACGTCCTTTCTATCTTCCCCGGGAGTTTACGTCCGCTATAATCACAGCAGTCTACATACCTCCGCAGGCGGATAAGACGCGCGCGCTTGAGGGAATATATGGAATAATAAGTGGCCTAGAGGACGCTCATCCTGAGTCTGTTTTAATTGTTGTTGGAGACTTTAACAAAACAAACATGAAAAAAATGCTGCCTAAATTCCACCAGCACATTTCTTTTCACACTCGGGGCGATCAGACCCTAGACAATTGTTATTCAACGATTCGTAACAGATTCAAACCCATCCCCTCTCCTGCCTTTGGAAAGGCAGATCACATCTCCATTCTTCTCCTTCCTACCTACAGACAACGTCTTAAACAGAAAAAAACGGTTTTTCGATCAGTCCAAAAATGGAGTGAGCAATCTCTCTCTACTCTCCAAGACTGCTTTGAAACCACAGACTGGGAAATGTTCAGGGTTGCAGCTGGTGACAACATTGACGAATACACTGACTCTGTCTCAGCGTTCATCACCAAGTGCATAGAAGATGTCGTTCCACGGGTCAATGTTAAGACCTTCCCCAACCAAAAGCCCTGGGTTAACGGCAATGTCCGTGCCAAGCTTGTAGCATGGTCCTCTGCCTATAACTCTGGGGACCTGGAGGCTCTGAGGAGGGCCAGATATGACCTACGGAAGGCCATCAGAGATGCTAAAAGAGACTACGGGGACAAATTGGAGTCCAATTACAACAGCTCCGACCGCAGACGCATGTGGTGTGGACTGCGGCAGATAACGGAGGCAGGAAGAGCTGTGACACCCCCCCGCCTCACTCCCCGACGAGCTCAACACCTTCTTCGCACGGTTTGAGGCGGCCAACATCACTCTGGAAAAGCTGGCTGAGAACCCAGACGACTGCACTCTGACCCTGGATGTGGCTGACGTAAGGAGAGCTTTCAAGAGTGAACCCGCGGAAGTCTCCAGGGCCAGATAGTATTCCAGGCCGTGTTCTAAGAGGATGCGCTGACCAGCTAGCGGGGGTATTCTCCTCCATATTCAACCTATCCCTGACCCAGTCTGCAGTTCCCTCCTGCTTCAAGCAGGCCACCATTATCCCGGTTTCCAAAAAAACTTACATCACCTGCCTAAATGACTACCGCCCAGTAGCACTGACCTCAATCATCATGAAGTGCTTCGAGCGGCTGGTCAAAACTCATATCTGCGCCTCCCTTCCGGACACCTTGGACCCCTACAATTTGCATACCGCCCCAACAGATCTACAGACGATGCAATCGCACTGACGGCACACACCGCCCTCTCACATTTGGAAAAAGGGAACACATACGTGAGGATGCCGTTTGTGGACTACAGCTCAGCATTCAACACTATTGTTCCTGCTAAGCTCATTTCCAAGCTCAGGACCCTGGGTTTTAACTCCTCCCTTTGCAACTGGATCCTGGACTTCCTAACGAGAAGACCCCAGATGGTGAGAATGGGCAACCTCACCTCCTCCACAATGACCCTGAGCACTGGAGCCCCACAGGGCTGCGTACTCAGTCCCCTCTTGTATGCTCTGTTCACTTATGATTGTGTGGCCACACGCAGTTCCAACATCATCATAAAGTTTGCTGATGACACAACTATCCTAGGTCTAATCTCCAACAACGATGAGACTGCTTACAGAGAAGAGGTAAGAGCCTTGGCTACCTGGTGCCAGAGCAACAACCTCTCTCTCAACATCAGCAAGACAAAAGAGATGATAGTGGACTTTAAAAAGCAGCAGAGGGAGGGACCTGCCCCCATACACATCGATGGAGCTGTAGTCGAGAGAGTTTCAGAGTTCAAGTTCCTCGGTGTGTTCATCAGCGACAAACTCACATGGTCCAGACAGACAATCTCGGCAACAAAAACTGCCCAAAAGTGCCTATACTTTCTGAGGAGACTCAAGAAGTTTGGCATGTCTGTCAGGATTTTAATAAACTTCTACAGGTGCACCATTGAAAGCATCCTCTCAGGCTGCATTACAGCCTGGTACGGCAGCTGCTCCGCTGCTGATCGTAAAGCCCTTCAGAGGGTGGTGAAGTCAGCGGAGCGCATCATAGGCTGATGCCTCCCCTCCGTGCAAGGCATCTACCAGAAGCGATGCCTTAGGAAAACAAAGAACATTCTCATCCAGGCCGTGAACTTTTCTCGCTGCTGCCGTCTGGTAGACGTTACCGGAGCATCAAGGCACGGACTACCAGACTTAAAAACAGTTTCATTTCCAGATCATTGCTCAGTACATAGCGTATTATTATTATTACTATTGTCATTATTGTTTTAAAAATTATTTATATTGTTGAAATCTTTTTTTTAAGCCCACTGCATAGATGTGTCGAGCCATGTCAAAAGAATTTCTCTGTATAGGATGATGTGATGTTATTCGATGCATATGATAAATAAACAACTTTGAACTTTGAACCACTTCCCGTCTCTTCCTCATCTTCTCCTTCCCCTTGGTCCTTCAGCCTCCATATTCACGATTGTCTCATGACAGGTGCTCATACCTGAATTATATATAGTGACTTATTGGTGTTCAGTTACAGGTTAAGTGTTTTACAATGTGTGCGGGAGTGTTGCTAATGTCGTGTGTGTTTTAACTATTGAATAGACGTGCTGACTGCAGAGTGTTTCATCATTGGCCAAAGTATGTAATACATGCACAATGTGTGTAAGTTTTGCACCGTGTGTTACAGAATTGTTTACAGTGCCATGCCGACATTGTGTTTATTCATTTGGTGCCTGAGTGTACCAAATGCATGCAAACATTACGGTTTTGACGCTTTGTTATGAGCATTCACTTTTTGTGTTTTAGCAATTGGGAAAAACTGTAATAGTCTATATTTTACATAGAACGTGTTGTCCTTCTTAACGCCGTAATGCACCTTCGCGTGAAGTGAAAAATAGATTCCTGAGCAATCGATGCAAACTAATTCAGCACCTTCACTTAAGAGGCAGGATCGTACATCATTGCAGAGTTGTTATTTTGTCCTTTTTGCTTCCTACTTCCTGTCTGTAATGTGTTTAGTAAAAAAAGACAAGTCTAAAAAAACATGACCGATTTTGAGGCAGCATAGCTCCAGCTCTTTTTACCCCACAGAGGTGATCTAGCACTCAATTCTCTCCGGCAGATCTTCCTCTTTCCAATGGTACCAAGATTTAGCTGCTAGCATGTACAGTTCGTGAGATATTCGGGGGTATTTGGAAGGTTTTAATATCGCTCGATCATGCAAATTTGATTGTGGGATGTCAAAATCGTGATTGTGATTAAAATTTGAATGAATATATAATTGACCACAGTGTCAACTAGATGTTATTTTGCATATCTGGAATTTTCCATATTTGTTGCACATAGATTATCTACCTGGTCAGTTAACTATAATTAGCTAAACTAAATTTAAGCAAGGTGCTGGCAATCACTTAATTCATTTTTTAGCTATTAGTTGAATAGCTCAATTTGGAAACAGATTTTCACCTATGTAGCTGTAGTCTGTGTCTTTCTTGAACTTCTGTTTGCACGGCAAAAAGCCACAATAGTAGAAAAAGTTTTTAAAAAGAGTTTAAGACTCCTTAATTGACGAAAGATGGTAGCCAGCGTGTTTGGTGGAAACGTAGGGTCAGCTGGAACTAGACATTCTACACAATCTACAGACCTAGGGTGAATCCCATTTCTCTGTGTTAGCCCTTACCCCTTCCCAATTCTCATTTTGATCTAGGGGTAGCTCTACACAGTCCTGTGGATATATGTTTGCAACCATGTTCTTAACTGAAACGTTTATAAAAATCGCTAGTTTCGTTACAATGCTGATGTGAACAACATTCCCGCATTTCAATGACTAGCCTTGAATGGAAACCATGCATGTCTACAGTTGTAACTAAACTACATTAGCAACGGATTTCGATTGATATCTTTAAGTTTGTGATCAACACTTGTTGCCTCTGGTGATGTATCAGCCATCTAGCCACAATGTATGATAACGTAACTGTAACCAAGTGGTGTCTCATTTCATAGAGGTATGTTTTCATCCCTATCCCTTACCACTCAGTTTCGAGGGACAAGGGTTAGGGGTAAGATGAAGGGGTAGGGGTAAGACGAAGGGGTAGGGGTAAGACGAAGGGGTAGGGGTAAGACGAAGGGGTAGGGTTAAGACAGAGAAATGGGATTCACTCCTAATGTGGACACGTTTTAGAGTGTGTGTGCAACACCTACATCTTTCTGAGAAGGCACCGGGACATGAGCGATGAAGGATGTGAGGCTTCCATCTTGTCCGTCCATCGGTTCTGCTGACTCATCCCCTGAATGCTGACAGAGGTCAAAGGTCAAGGCATCATCTACAAACATCTAATGTATATAGTAACAGATCTACTAAAGTTATCTGGTGGTTCCATAGTAATGCACCTACTATAGTTATCAGGAACGTAACTAGTGACGTGATGGATCAACAGTAACAGATCTAATATTGTTCTGGGATGTTTCCATAGTAACTTATGTACTATAGTTGAGGGATGTTTCCATAGTAACTTATGTACAATAGTTAAGTGATGTTTCCATAGTAACTTAGGTACTACAGTTAAGGGATGTTTGACATGTGTGATGATCACCTCTTCCTCTCTGACAGCATAGATATGCTCCTCCTCTTCCTCCTCCTTTTCCCCTCCTCCTGCCAGCCGGGCTTCTCTGTCCACCTTCCACTTCTCTACTGCCTGGAGAATGACTGACACACACACACACACACACACGCACACACGGACACACGCACACGAACGCACACGAACGAACGCGCACGCACACGAACGCGCACGCACACGAACGCGCACGCACACGAACGCGCACGCACACGAACGCGCACGCACACACACACACGCACGCACACACGCACGCACACACGCACACACGCACGCACGCACGCACACACGCACGCACACGCACGCACACGCACACACACACGCACGCGCACACACACACACGCGATAAAGACCCTTATTCAGGAAAGAGCCATGACAGCAACAATGGTACTTACAGAACCCCAGTCTACTGGTATATTGGCTGGTCACTGGTTAGAACACACCTGTCTACTGGTATAGTGGCTGGTCGCTGGTTACAAAAAACCTGTGTACTGGTATAGTGGCTGGTCACTGGTTAGAACACACCTGTCTACTGGTATAGTGGCTGGTCGCTGGTTACAAAACATCCAGTCTACTGGTAAAGGGGCTGGTCGCTGGTTACAAAACACCTGTCTACTGGTATGGAGGCTGGTCACTGGTTACAGAACACCAGTATACTAGTAAAGGGGCTGGTGTCTGGTTACAGAACACCAGTCTACTGGTATAGGGGCTGGTAGCTGGTTACAGAACACCACTTTTGCATTCCCACTAATAGAAAACACATGGTGTGTGGATGGCATCCTATTACAACCAGGTCATCCGACCAGCCAGAGACACAAAGACCTCTTCTCTCTCCAGGACGCGAGAGGAAGTCTGATGGTCAAACACGCTGTCACATCTTATAGTCATGTGATGTAAACATCTCTTCTCAGTATCTCAGGAGGCCGACAGTTTGACTCCTGACCTCATACACACGCAGAAGGACCTGTATTAGTACACACAGGGGTGTCACTCCTGACCTCATACACACGCAGAAGGACCTGTATTAGTACACACAGGGGTGTCACTCCTGACCTC
>JACXGM010026187.1:0-14985 GCA_016801145.1 Umbra pygmaea | reverse complement strand
CTCTCTCTCTCTCTCTCTCTCTCTCTCTCTCTCTCTCTCTCACTTTTTTCTTCTTATTCAAAAACATACAGTTGACTTCACATCTTGGAGCAAAAGGTGCCTGAAAGATTGATGTTGTTTGTCAGTGGTATTTGGTGTGAAGAGGCTAGTTTCATGAACCCGTTTACTCCTCTAAGCAGGACCGTAATGACTAAAAACTGCTGTCCTTTAAAAGACAATGGACATAGGATACATTTTGGTGAAACTGAGGATACTTCTGATGTCAACATTCACAACTAATTCTAGACCTTGTTCAAAATGAATACTGTGTTTTAAGGTTATCTATGAACAGACAAATACATGAGAAGTCAATACTCACTGGATTCCTCTAGTGTTTTTTTGGGATATCTGTAATTCAGTTGAATATGTTTATCTCTGTCAAACTCTACAGCTTTACTTTTGTACTGTTTTAGGTATTTTATTAGCTAAAATCATATCAGATTTGACTGCATCTTTTCAAACCTGTGTCATTTTGTTCTTAATCAGGAACTTCACAAAGCTTGTGAACTCAGCCGCACTTAGATTGTAATGCACAAAACGTACCTCTATACATTTGTCTAAGGGCTGGGCAATATTAACAAAAATATTATTTGTACAACTCACCTACCATGTCGTGGAGAGGAGAAAATACATTTATGGGTATAGTCTTTTGGTTACACACACAGATAATTAACACTTCATTTATGTAAAGATAAATGCATATAAAGAAAACACAGATTTTGATTTATTTCTACCAAATTAACATTGGACCCTGGGGGGAGCTCATAGATTGAATATATAACTGGATGTAACAAGTGTGACGTCACCCATTGGTTTGTGAAGATCTGACTTGGGTCATCAAATTTGCCATTACAGGCGCAGACATCTTAGTTGCGGATGTGACAATTTTAGAGGAGAGGGAGGAGTAATCTAGCTAGCTAACTGATATTAATTGGGATGCTAACGAAAAACAGTACAAAATGTAAAACAAAATGTAACGTTACTTAACAGAAAAATTGAACTGCCAACTCCTTTGAGTGTCTTGTCGTACAACCAAACAAAATGTAAAACAAAATGTAACGTTATTTAACGGAAAAATGTAACTGCCAACTCCTTTGAGTGTCTTGTTGTACAACCAAACACCATAGCCACGCCCTAAACGCCCCTTTGCTTTATCATCGATTATAAAATCATCAAAGACCATCATTAAAAAAATGTACATCATTATATATTGCAGAGGGCTTAAATCTAGCAGTTGAGACCATATACTCATTATGAAAAGGTTTAGAGGTAATAAATCAAGTGATAAGTGTATCTCATTCTGATAGACTATTAAAGAAACCAAGCTCTTTTGCAACCAGATGTACAGATGTCACATAACAAAGTGGTGCAAAAGGGGTGGAGCTGTACCGTGTTATACCGAGGCACACTTCAGCCGAGTGAATTAAATTTCGGTGGCAGTTTTTCAAAGAAAACAATACAACAAATGGCCGCCAGGTGGCTCAAGGGTGCACATTCATCCAAATAATTTCCCTTAAAATAATCTCTAGTGTACAACGTGTTTATCATTAAAACAACTTTGTTCTGAAGTTAAATGTATTATTTGTAGCCCTTTATTCATTAACCCTTGTATGGTGTTCGGGTCTGTGGGATCCATTTTCCTTTTTTATCTAAAGAAAGAATATACAAAATAATATTTTTTCAAACTCAAACTCATTGGCATGGGCTCATTTTCTGTGAAGAACATAAATCAGAACACATTTTCAATGTCCACAACCTGTACACCCCCCCAACACATTTATATTACATACAGGGTGTTCGGGTCTACTAAAGGGTCTAATAAAGGTGTGAAAATTGTTGGTCCTGTGTACCTTCACTCCTTTTGTTTTGTCTGGCCCTGCTGTGAGTGTGTGTGTGTGATTGTTTCTGCACCTGGCAGGTGTTGTTTGCAATTCCAGCAATTCCCGCACATTTTACCCTCTGTTCGGCGGGAACCGATCTTCATTTTCTCGTGCTCTCCGCTGCTAATTGGGGGCGGAACACAATAAATATAGCTTTGCCAGTGTGGTTCCTTATCACAACTGATCAAGATGGCCAAAAGATACTCGGCTTTGCAATTGATTTTGGAAGAGAGAGAAACCTTTGATGATGTGGAGGAAGAGGTTTCAGAATGCGAGGATCACATTTCTGAAAATTCAGAGTCTGACAGTGACTTTGAGGAAGAGGATGAGATAGAGCATCAGCCATTTCCAAAACGAAGACGAGCCACATGACCAGCCGGTCAGCAGCCAGCCCCAGGACCAGCCCATCAGCAGCCAGCCCCAGGACCAGCCCATCAGCAGCCAGCCCCAGGACCAGCCAATCAGCAGCCAGCCCTAGGACCAGAACAAGCACGTCACCAGCTAGCAGGTGAAGAAATATGGATGTCCAAAAATTTTGAAATTGAATGGTCTTCTTGCCCAAGATATGAGCCAACCCGCATGGCTGCCAATGTGATAAGGATGCAACTAGGGCTAACACGGATGGCAGTTACTCATGTGCAGGACATCAAGTCTTCTTTTGAGCTATTCATTCCAGATTCCATCCAGAAAATTATTCTGGATTGCACTAATTTAGAAGGAAGATGTGTTTTTGGAGAAAGGTGGAAGGAGATGGACCAAACCCATTTACATGCCTACTTTGGGGTTGTTATCCTTGCTGGAGTTTTCAGGTCCAAAGGGGAATCCACAGAATTTCTGTGGGATGCAGAAACTGGCAGAGAACATTTCCGTGCAACAATGTCTCTGAAAAATGTCCACATCATTTCCAGGATTATCCGTTTTGATAACTGAGATGACAGACCAGCTCGACGTCAGAGAGACAAGCTAGCTGCCATCAGGACAGTGTGGGACAAGTGGGTGCACTGCCTCCCCCTGTTTTTCAACCCTGGGCCTAATGTCACCATTGTTGAGCAGCTGATGCCATTTAGGGGCCGCCGCCCCTATAGGCAGTATATACCATCTAAACCTGCAAAATATGGTATAAAGATCTGCGCTGCCTGTGTTGCCGTACGTTGTACGAGCTGGGACAAGAGCTCCTAAAGAAGAAGCTGACCATGTTCGGAACGATACGTAAAAACAAGTCTGAGCTCCCACCCCAACTGCTGACTACAAAGAGCAGGCCTGTCAAGTCTTCCAAGTTTGTGTACACAGCTGACACGTCCCTGGTATCCTATGTGCCAAAGAAAGGCAAGAATGTGGTACTCATGAGTACACTGCATAGGGATGGGAGAATCTCTGGCATAGAGCATCAAAAACTGGAAATGATCATTATAATGCCACAAAAGGTGGGGTGGACAACATGGACAAGCTGGTGACTGCCTACAGCTTTCAAAGGAGGACCCTACGCTGGCCACTGGTGATATTCTTCGACATATTGGATGTCTCAACGTACAATGCCTTTGTCATTTGGATGGCACTGAACCCAGAGTGGAAACGAAGGAAGCTTCAGAGGAGACAGCATTTTCTCGAGGAACTGAGAAAGGCACTGATGAGACCTCAAATACAGAGAAGACAAAATGTCCCAAGAACCCCAGCCTCTGCAGCCATCGTGAGGAGGATTCAGGAGGAGAATGCTGGTGCCCTCTTCACCCGACCTACAGAACCACCATCTGCAGAGCCTGAAGTAAGTGTGTGATGCTGTCGCAGTACAGTGGAGCAAAACAGTATATACTTTTTGCCCCACTGTATGTCTGACAATTGTGCCTTACGAGAGTGTTGGTCAAATTCCTGATCTTTTCATTATTCTAGGTTGTGGCCAGCAGCAACAAAAAGAAGCGCTGTGATGTGTGTGGACCCAAGATGGACAGAAAAACACAATTTACATGCATAAAGTGCAAGAAATATATATGCAACACACACACAGTAAAGATCTGCCCCTCATGTGTTGTCTAGACTGACATAGTTACTGTATGTATTTCAACTTGTGCTGTGTATGTATATACAACCGAATGGGTTCAATTTCTAATGAAGTTCAAATAATAAAAATCAATAGTTATGAAAAACCTTGCATTAATTTGTACATCTTTTGAATTTATATCTTGATTATAATTTATGTTCTTTTTTATTACATTTTATTAAATACACTTGATGATGTAGTGGAAACAACTTAGGTCTGTCAACTGGGCAGACAGAGTTCGAGTCCAGTACGCCACCAATGTATATTTATGGTTTTACAGTATATCAGTCATACACTGTTCGTTACTGCTTTTATTTTTATTAGAGATTGCTGTTGTTCATTTTGTTCACCTAAATGTAGTAATGGATACATCTATTAATCATACACTGTTCATTACTGCTCTCATAAGCTACTGTAGTAATGGGCACATCATAAAATAGTAATGGGTACAGTACACCTATTACTGATTGTAATAATTTTATTTCAACAGGAATTGTGAACAGATCGTAAGTTCGAATCCCTGTAAAGGCATATGTTTTTCTTTCTCAATCGATTTAGAGGCCCTATTCAAATTGTATACTAACATATCACTTTTGTGAATAATCATCTATATTTGCGAAGAATCAATGTACCACACAGCTCAGCAAAAAATATCTAACTGATGATATAAAAAATCACATAGACTTTTCCTATGGACACACTTTTTTGTTATTTTGGTGAATCCATTGCTAGCGAAGGGCAGACTGAACAACTTGAAAAGCTCAGAAGTAAATGGATACTACAGTTGTGCTTTCTGTCTTCAGTGAAAGCATACAACCGATAGTGTGTTAGTTCCTACTGCTGAGCTGTGTGGTACATTGATTCTTCGCAAATATAGATGATTATTCACAAAAGTGATATGCTAGTATGCAATTTTAATGCGTCCTCTAAATAGATTGAGATAAAATAACATATGCCTTTACAGGAACTCGAACATACGAAGTAGGCTTAAACACAAAGCCACCTTAACCGCTACGTTACTCCGGCTATGCCACTATGGCTGCCCCACTCCGGTAAATGATCTTCTTCTAGATATGTAGGAATATTTACTTTTGTATTTTTTTTTATTTTCATTGGCTGATCAACATCTAAGAAATAGCAGATTAGCTTGATAAATGTGACAGTTGGCATAGTTATTAAAAGTATTTTGTTTTTCAATGTGTTACTGTAGCTCAAAATCAAGGTTAGACTAGGAATGGGTCAATACCAATTTTTATGGAATGAGTACAAGTATCTGTGCTCGTATCGGCAAGTACCCAAAATGAAATACTCTGTACTTGTACTCATTCCATAAAAATTGGTATTGACCCATCCCTAGACTAAGCTTTTGAGATACAGTAACACGTTGAACAACAATTATATTTGCTTGGGAATATTTTCCGGTAATCTGCACATGGGGGGGTTGGGGGTTTTGTAACACAATGACTATAGCTAATTGGCCATCAGAGCATGGACTGGCCAAGGGGAGATTAAAAGTATCACCTTTATACAAAAATGATGCACACTTTTCTCTGCCAACTTCTTCATGACCTCAGTCTGGTCTGGTCAGCACAAAGGGTGGCAGATAATAATATGTCTTTAATTACCTACAATATTCATTTGTGTTGCTGAATTAAAATAATCTCCAGGTTAATGGAAGTTTATAACTAACTGGTTATCATAATTAATAAAAAAAACTATTTGAAAGCATTCTCTATTAATAAACCTTAAAAAATGGCCTTGAGCGGGACTAGAACTTGCAACTCCCTAAACTCAAAATATGTCACAGTAATCACAACCGATCTAGCCCACTACTTCACAGTGCTGTGGAGATTTCTGTGAAAACGAAATCAGTTATTTTGAGGTAGCAGTTTTCAGAGGTTATAGTATTGTATGACAACTTAAAAACATAGTCTGTTACCCATTTTTGTCCCGCAAAGTATAACTGTACTATGAAATATTGTGTACATAGTTAAAATTTTTCACAAAGGATTCAAGGAAGCATTCTGATTGGAGAATGTAGACGCAGTAGTCTACAGTATTTATTTGCTTTCCTAAAGCCGTTTTAACACAAACAAGGCAGTATTTATATTAAGAAAGGTATTCTACTGTGTATAATAATACAATTACAATGATTTAATATCAGTCTATGTCCCCAAAAATGTATCTCAAGGAAGCATTAGAATTACAATCTCCTGTTTTTTGGTCTAGCACAACCAATGTAGTGGCAACTAAATGTACTTATTGTTGATGTGGTGTGAAAGCACCACTTTATAATGTGACATCTGTATTACCCCCACCTGGAATTCAGATAGAATGAAGGTTAACGCACTTCCTCATTTGCGTCACTTTGCCAAATTGGATGCTCACCCTGTGGGTGAGCTTAAAATTGGGGGCACATAGAGAGTCTTGAGGAGAAAATGGCTGGAGGGACAAAGGGCACCCTTGGCACCCTCCATAGCAGATCAACCACTCTCTGGTCAAATCTGCTACTTTCACTGCCGGTGTCCTGCACCAGCTTGTAGGTCCATCCTGCGTTCGTCTAGCTTTGCCATCTGCTTAACCAGCCATTCATCCTGGTTCCTCTTCTGTTTGGACTGCAGCCGGGAAACAGGTGACTCGGCTACCATTGAAACTGTGGAGCTACACATAGCAGGCACAGGTGGTGATTGGGTATACAATGTCTGTGTAGGTGAGGTTATATATATTGTAGGGAACATTGCTGTTTTAAGTTCTGTGTACACCAAGTGACTGTCTGGACCAGAATTAAACCAACCTGACTTGAGTTCCAGGCATCATTCTTGGCCCTGTTATGACAGATAGATTGATTAGGTTTCACTCTTATATTTATATAGTTTTATAAAAATAGTATATTTTCTGAACAGCATAATAAACCACAAAAAGCAAAAGCAAAAAGGTGCAAGTTCAGATCGAGTTACACATGAATACAAATACACAAGAATTACACAAAGGTTAGAGAGAGGAAGTGGAAAATACAGTCACAATTACATGATAAAAGTGTAAGTAAATGTACAATTAGTGCAAATAAATCTGAGATTTAGAGGTAGATCAAATTGGTATGTAAAGTGGCAGGCAAATACAATCTAATAAATTAACACTTGAGTGTGACTGTGCAAACAGTTATTGTGCAAATAACTGTTGTTAAATAAGATACTGAACATAAAATGCTGTGCAAGTCAGTGTAGTGTGTACAAAAGCGCCTTCTGGCAAAAATATAAATTCAAAAGATGTTTGCACAGACGTACAGTGGCGACATGTATATGGACAACCGGATAGGATTGTTAACTAGCTAGCTTAGTAGCCCACATAAACAGAGGTAAAAAACAAACTTATCTTTACCTTAGATTTGAAATTCATCCATTGTTGTCCTTTTCACAAAACAACTCAGAGCAAAAAACCCCATGAACCATCGAGGTAGAAGAAGAGAGACTCTGCCCGGAGGAAGCCCGGGGCCCCCGTCTGGAGCCAGGCCCGGATGGGGGGCTCGTCAGCCAGCGCCTGGTGGCCGGGTTTGCCACGGAGCCCGGCCGGGCACAGCCCGAAAAAGCAATGTGGCACCTCCTTCTTCATCCCATGGGCCTATTGGGAAGAACGGCCTCCCTGATCTAAACGCGAGTGGTTGTTCATTGTTGGACTTCTGTGTTGAACACCATGTTCAAACATAGGGATGCTCATCAGTGTACTTGGTACCAGAGCACCCTAGGTCAAAGGTCAATGATCGATTTTATAATCGTTTCAGCTGATCCGAGGCCGTACGTTCTGGACACTCGGGTGAAGAGAGGGGCAGAGCTGTCAACCGATCACCATCTGGTGGTGAGTTGGGTCAGGGGGTGGGGGAAGACTCTGGACAGACCTGGTAAACCCAAACGGGTAGTGCGGGTGAATTGGGATTGTCTGGAGGAGGCCACTGTCCAACAGACTTTCAACTCAGGCCTCCGGCTGAGCTTTTCGTGCATCCCTGTGGAGGCTGGGGGCATTGAACCCGAGTGGACAATGTTCAAAACCTCCATTGCTGAAGCTGTGGTTTTAGGGTCTTGGGTGCCTCAAGGGGCGGAAACCCACGAACACCATGGTGGACACCAGTGGTCAGGGAAGCCGTCCGACTGAAGAAAGAGTGTTTCCAAGATATAATTTCCTGGAGGACTCCAAAGGCAGTTGCAGGGTACCGTAGGGCCCGAAGGGCTGCAGCCTCTGCCATGAAAGAGACAAAGCAGCGGGTGTGGGAGAAGTTCGGAGAAGACATGGAGAAGGACTTTCGGTCTGCACCAAAGTGCTTCTGGAAAACCGTCCACCACCTCTGAAGGGGGAAGCGGGGAACAATCCAAGCTGAATACGGTAAGGATGAGACTTTGTTGACCTCAACAGAGGAGGTAATAGGGCGGTGTAAGGAGCACTTTGAGGAACTCCTGAATCCGACTAATATGCACTCTATATTAGAGGCAGAGCCAGAGGATGATGGGGGATCGTCGTCAATTTCCCTGGTGGAAGTCACTGAGGTAGTCAAACAACTCCACAATGGCAAAGCCCCAGGGATTGATGAGATCGGTCCAGAAATGCTGAAAGCTCTGGGTGTGGAGGGGCTGTCTTGGTTGACATGCCTCTTCAACATTGTGTGGAAGTTTGGGACAGTGCCAATGGAGTGACAGACCGGGTGGTGGTTCCCCTGTTTAAAAAGGGGGACCAGAGGGTGTGTGCCAATTACAAAGGTATCACACTTCTCAGCCTCCCTGGTAAAGTCTACTCTAAGGTGCTGGAAAGGAGGGTTTGACCGATAGTCGAACCTCAGGTTGAAGAGGAACAATTTGGATTCCGTCCTGGTCATGGAACAACATGTTGGTTAAATCAAACATAATATTGTTAAGTAAATCTGACAAAGCAGGATGCAAATTTCTTAAAGTGTAGGGCCATCCAATCTCTGTATGACCAAAGCGAGAGCTGTGCCCGGGTTCTCTGCAGTAAGTGGGACTCGTTTCCAGTGAGGGTTGGTCTCCGCCAGGGCTGCGCTTTGTCACCAATCCGGTTTGTAGTATTTATGGACAGGATATCGAGGCGTAGTCGGGGTGGGGATGGGTTGCAGTTCGGTGGGCTAAGGATCTCATCGCTGATTTTTGCGGATGATGTGGTCCTAATGGCTTTTTCTTTTTTATAAAATGTAAATAAAGAAATGTCACAAGATATACTTTCCAATGTTTTGGGGTCACTCTCACTGAATCACAAGGTTATAAATACATGGTGAAATCTTTGCAATGTAGTCTAACATTAGACCCAGACTACGTTGCTTGCCTCATTCTTCTGTCAAATAAGCTCTCCTCTCCCATTCTGCTGCTGGGGCATTTGGGTTAAGTGGCAATGGCACATGCATTTCAATATCACATCTCCTTTAATCCACAAACATTTCCTAGTTTATGTCATCAACACATCCATGATTCATGGAAATGTTTTGTAAAACACAACACATGGAAATGTTGTGTAAAACACAACAAGCCACAAAGAATGCTGCAACGTTTTAAATAATGAAATGTGTCACTTAAATTGTGCTGTCCAAATGACTTGTATGTTGATTGAATGGGTTCCCTTGTGGTTGATGTAAGTCAGTGCAAATAATTAATTCAGAATAATTTGGGTAAATGTGTACACTAGATGTATGCCTATTTTTTTGGACATCACAATGATTTCCCTCGTGTGGTAATATTTTTCCTTCTAAATATGTATGGATTGCAATAATGTGAACTGCTGTATCTGTGAAGATGAGAGGAGCAAAGTGTATGCGCGTTGTGTAGAAGCTACATTATGGCCAAGCATGCGCCCTTAAGATAGCATCTGAATAACACGCCACTGACTTTTAACAAGGTCTTTCCTTGTCTTTGGTGGAATAAAGAACACTCACAGTTAATATTTTTGGATATATTTGGCTTTTCTGGTGGTTTAAAATATAACCAGATGCAGTTTGTTTTATGTCTTGCTTGTTTTTTCTGGTTTTAGGACATTATCTGTTCAAATAAATACGAACTTCCTAAAATAATGTAAACTTCGCCTGTTATGAAACTACCTGTACTTTCATATTTCTTTCATCAGTTATGTTTTCCCCCATACTACAGTTATGCTAAAAAAAGTAAATGACCGTTATATTCAAGTTATTATAATTTTCCCACTTAATATTTAGTCCCCAGCATTTTTCAACCATAAATATTTATTACACTTTATAGAATTACAATTCTTAAGTCTATAAAATGAAAATCCACCACATTTACTTAATTCAGCGATAAACCTGTTATACTTTTCTTTCTGTTTTATTTTGTTGATGTAGGAGGTAAAAATGATTTTCAACTAACTAATGTAAATCCCATGTTGCACAATTAGAAATTGACGCTGTATGGCTTTTTTCAACTAACATATTCAGAGCAAATATGTTTCAGGATCTGCATTATGGTTTTATGGCGCACCCATTATATATATTTTTTGTGTGGATTTTAGAATTGTTCTATGTAGTTCTATAATTATTGAACTATCTTCTTGCCTCAGAAACGCTTTGTGTTTAATAAATAGACTTTATTATTATTTGTGTTCAAGCAAGCTTCACATTGTATTAAAGACTGGTTTATCTCTATTCAAACCCTCTTCTGTGTGGGTGAATATATCTATGAAAATATGTAGAGCTGTTGTAAAAAAACAAGCCTTTAACTGAAGACATGTATTTTTTTCCTTTTCATTTATATCCTGTTTCCTGGATATATTACAGTGGAAACAAAACCATTTCACCTCACACAGTTGTCTTTGTGTTTGCTAATTAGAGATGAAAGAATTAGAGACATTGTGTAAAACATGTTTAATTTTGTTGATGTGTAATGTAAAAAAAGATTCCAACTATTAGAAGCATAGTCTGTAGTGCGGCTAAAACTCTGTGAGAGGAAGAACTGCAAACAAAAAGATTTCATTCAGGATTATGGTAGCATAGTAAACAATAAAAATCTATAATACAAATATTATTGAATTACTTATTTTGCTACAACATGAATATATCCTATGCTAAATGTTGAATTTTGAGAAGCAGAGTGTCATATTTGTAAAATAATCTGTGACAATTCTAAAACACATAATAGCGAGTCACTTAAATTTTTACATTATATTGCATAAATATTTTAGGACATGATACACATTATCTAGTTAATTCTCAGCCAGGGCTAAAGATCTTTTGTCTGAGGTTATATGCCATTCAGACATTCACAGCTAAAAACAAATATGGAAATAATCTATAAATAACTTTCTGTTTGAGATCTTTGAAATTGGACAACGGAATAATGTAAGATACACATATTTAGGAAAAGTCAAGGAAAGAGGAGGGTGTAGCTTTCATAATCACAGATTTATTTTAATTACAAACTCAAACACCAGATGGCGTCAGAGTTTGGTGGTTCTAGTGTTAACCCTTAAAGGTCTAAATGGTCTTAGGTCAGCTTGGCACACAGTTGACTTTTTGGCCTCTAGACAGGTCATACTTTGACCTACAGTGAAGTGCCCTATGGTTTTGGATTCAAAAGACCCATGGCTACAACATGGATAAATGAAATCCAACATCCTGGGTCATTGAATTCTATGTGTTATTCAATATTTATCAAAAAAATCTAAAGAACGTATGTATTATTTGTTGTTTTTTACATGTAAAAGCATGTTATCTATAGTGCATAAGGCATTTTATTGCTTATTGTCAAGCCCCCAGGGGTCCTGGACCAGTGTGCAATGTTTAAGGGGCCATACAATCAAGGAAACATCAAAATGCTACACTCATTTCTAACTAGATTTCTATACGTTTTTATAACCCAGCTAAATTCCAACTCCAAAAATGGTTGTTTTATGCAGGATGATGTCCTATATTATTGAAAAAATTGTTATTTTGTCATTTTCACTTCCTACTTCCTGTCTGAGATATTTTTAGTCAAAAAGAAAGACCATTGTCGGCTTTGAGGCGCGATATCTCCGGCTGTGAGTGTCACACAGAGATGTGCCACCACTTTAGTTGCTAGCATGTATGGTGAGATACGTGAGATAATCGCGTTTTTCGTGTCCATTCCAAAATGTAAGCATGGCAAACAGAATAGGGAATTCTTGGCTACACCTGCCATTAGCCAATCCTTTCTTTCAAACCAAGTAGCACAATAGGTTTTTGTAGTTTGCCCTTTTGTGTAATGCACGGAGTGTTCCAATGTCTTTATAACATTTTTTTCCTCCAAAGACAGAGAAAATGGGTGAGTAAGCAAATAATCCACCTCTTCTAAAGTCCACCATTTCCACACTCGATCGCAATTCCCCCTGCTTAATGCTAGCCATCTTGACAGTAGTATGTGAATTGATTGAAGCTGCTATACTGCTTTTTCTTAGTTACGTTACGTATGACAAAAGCACGTAAGTGCAAGTCCTCCCGGACCCATAGGGATTGTATTGAAAGCTCTGATATAAAAAACAGATCTTACATGAGAGTCTAGGAAATACTTCTTGGGTGATTTTCAATGTGACTGAAATCGCCCCAAAAAGGGCGGGACCATTTGAAGCATGACTTTAGCCTGATTGGACATTTAGAGGCAGATCAAACATCTAGATTAGAACACTGATAACGCTGTTGCCATTACAGAATTGGTTAGAAAAAAATCCTTTCTTTTCCCGTTTGGCATGAACACAACGCTTCTGGCTATATTCTGTATACTTGCATGGATGGTAGCAGCTAATAGAGGTAAAATGATGTCTGTCTAGAATATTGCAAAAATAGAGATAATCCAGGTCAAATAGGGTGAGGCAGGCCACTGGACAATGTGCGTGGAAACTGTTGTTTAAAATGTAGTAAGATGCACATGGACAAAGACGAAAGATCAAAACAGACTATATACACGGGAAACCATAAAAACAAGTCTGACCTCATTTACGCCATCATGTCTTTGTTGTATACATTTATTCATAATAGTGACTGTTAAGTCAGTTTGAGTTTGGACTATGTCTGTATTGCATTATGTATCTAATGCTGGATACCCCTATTTATGCTTAGTGCCAATATTACCCCAAGGAGGATGAGTCAAGGTACTTCAGTGTTTCTTTGTTTGTTGTTTACCAACACTATGCATATTGACATTTATTTAACACGCCTGTCAAAGGTCTAAGCTTGGGAATGTTGTTTACAATTAATTATACATAATTTCCTGGTCATGCTAGCTCCTCCAGTGATCAGTTCTATTCTGCTAACACACAGCTCCCCAAGGAAGCCCTAGCTGTCCCAAGAGAAATCATTATAGATTGATCTCGTGTCTAATTATAGTGCAGTAGATTATGTTATGATTTCAAGAGAATTGTTCAAATTGGTATATGAGCATAAAATTTGGCACAGATATTCTCTAAGGCTCATGTTTTTGGAAAAAGTTGTTGGCCACCCCAAAATTCAAGATGGCCACCATTTTTCTTGAATCCTTACATACATTTTTCAAATGGTGATGCTATCATCAAATTTGGTACAAATATTCTTCAAGGAAATTCTCATGGAAAAAGTTGTGTGCCACTCAAAAATTCAAGATAGGGACCATTTTTAAGATGGCCACCATTTCTGTCAGAGCTAAATTTAATGTGTTTAAGGAAGGTTTTGTTTACTAGGTCATTACACAACCAGGGTGCACTGGTGACTTCACTGCTGTGGAACTCAGCATGGTGTTCAGTGTCAGCTGATCTACTTTTTTTCTTACACTGTAGTGATTGACTAGTAGTAATAGTATAGCTAAGTTTAGTGTCCCAAATGCTCTCGAACTGCCCCTCATCAATTAGCTAGTAATAGATCTAGTTAGATAGCCGCACCTGAATTGACAGGTTGTGCTAGCGCGGGAGAGCCAAGCCAAGGGTAAGAGGGGCAATACATGACTTGTTCATTTATGCTGACGTGGAAGGTGAACAGATCACAGGGGAAATGGCACAAGCATCTTTTTCCATTAATGTGTCCTTTAGAGAGTGAGTATTTATATCAGATTTTATGCATGGATCACTGTTTAAATAATTGATATATTAAGCATTGAATAGCAATGAAGACCATCTTGAAAAATGGCCGCCATATTGAATTTTTGAGTGGCCAATGCCTTTTTCCAAAATAGTATACAAAGCTTGTATAACAAAGTGAACGATTTCTTTTACTAATCTGCTGCACTATTATATATTTTAGCTCTCATTGTTTCACTTTGATTGATTGATGATTTTATTTGAAGCATTGTTTAAATGATTTAACGGGACAAAGTGCAAAATATTGCCTGACATTATGGAAATCAACCAGCAGTCATATTGGAAATGATTGACACACCAGTTGGCTTTAATGTCATTGAATTTACTTTGAATATTTTAAATATTTCATAATTTTCTTTATGCTATACTGTACTGACAAATATACATTTTTATTAATTTGATATTCTTTAATTTATTTATGGAGACTGCAAGAACTCCCATTTGGTTTGTTACTATCATGACCCAAATAAGATAAATTGATTTCTCATTTTACGGTCACCAAACTACATACGATGAAGACTCCATGGAGGGCATATAGCATCTGCTGGCTTTAGTTTTTCTTTCAACTGGTATCCATTGAGACAGTAAACCAGATGAGAGGGGTTCCAAATTCATTATTACCTTTAATGGATCAACAACCACTTTGTAACGTTCCTACGTCGAAAGGGATAGAGACAGTCGCGAAGGTTTCAATACTCAAATAATACTTTATTATAACACAAAATAACACTGCCTCGAGGGGCAAAAACAAGTAGCTTGCAATACCATATAGCTCTCGAACGGGGAACACGGAAACGCCACAGAATACATTGACCGACAAGAGACAAGGGGAGAACACCATGGTTAAATACAAAGACAACTAATTACTAATGCAATCCACCCGTGACTAACAATGACCCAACTAATAATCCAAACCAACCTATGACAAGAACTAGACACAAGAGGGCAGCATACTCACACAAACAGAGG
>JACXGM010026186.1:0-14985 GCA_016801145.1 Umbra pygmaea | reverse complement strand
GGGGTGGGACATGAGGGAATCAGGGGTGCTGTCTGCGGGGTGGGACATGAGGGAATCAGGGGTGCTGTCTGCGGGGTGGGACATGAGGGAATCAGGGGTGCTGTCTGCGGGGTGGGACATGAGGGAATCAGGGGTGCTGTCTGCGGGGTGGGACATGAGGGAATCAGGGGTGTTGTCTGCGGGGTGGGACATGAGGGGATGGAGATGTGGTCAGTGTTCTGCATTGTGATGTCTGTTTACATTATGGCTGTGTTATGGCGTGGTGTACTGTGTATACAGGGTTATGTCCAATGGGCTGTGTTAGGTCCAGTGTGGTGATATATATTGAATATGCTGTGTTTTTTGTTGTTGCATGTAAGTCATGGGATGGCAGGTGTGGGTGTTATGTTGTGGGGGTTTGCTGGGGTAGTAAAACAACATGAATATGGGGGCGGTGTAAGGTGGGATTTTAGAGTGATGTAAGTTAGTATGTCTTAATAAAGACTGAGAAACACTCTCTCTCTCACTCCTTCTTTCTTTTAATTATCTTGATTCTTTTATTATCTTGAATTCTACTCCTCTTTCTCTCAGTACATTTAAGCGGCTTTATTGAAAGTTCAATAGACTTAATAGTCTTTAAATTGCCAAAGCAAAACTATTCAAACTAATAATCGAAACTCAAACTAAAAGTAAAAGCAAACATTGTACACAATTGTCAAGGCATTTCAAGTATTTTATTTTGCTGATGCCATGAGCAGAGTTGTAAGAGTATGCAAATGGTTAGTATGAACGAAAATAAGTATACAAAATATGAAGTTAAATATCCATTCTGTTTACGGTTCTGCTTTCTTGCTCCACTGGTTGTCCTTTTCCAGTGGCTCTGGGTGAAACCATGTTGGTGTGATTTGCACATCGCTATTTGTTTTCTCATTATCTGCTTGAGTCACACTGTGTTGACATCCTGGGGCTCTGTGAATTCTATTTCTGTGAGTAGAACCCCAAGGCCAGATGTTTCAGGGGGGGTCTTCTGTAGGTACATTTTCCTGCTGATGAGGATTTTGTCACGGAAGGTTTGAGTTTGTAATATATAATGTAATACATACTGTAATATATCATGTAATATATCATGTAATATATCATGTATAAATAATGTATTATATACTGTAATATATCCTGTAACATATCATGTAATATATAATGTAATACATACTGTAATATATGGCACGGTGGCCTAGTGGATAGCACTGTGGCCTCACAGCAAGAAGGTTCTGGGTTCGAACCCCGGTCATCCCGGGCCTTTCTGTGTGGAGTTTGCATGTTCTCCCCGTGTCTGCGTGGGTTTCCTCCGGGTGCTCCGGTTTCCCCCACCATTAAAAACATGCAGGTTAGGTTCTCAAGTCAGTGCCCCTGACGAAGGCACTGGCTTAAATCTGGAGTTGGTCCCCGGGCGCTGTATATGGCTGCCCACTGCTCCCTTGAGGGATGGGTTAAATGCAGAGAATGAATTTCGCTACATGTATTTGTATGTGACAAATAAAGTACCTTTAACCCTTTAACCTTTATATAATGTATATATATATAATGTAATATACACTGTAATATATAATGTAATATATACTGTAATACATAATATAATATATCATGTATAAATAATGTATTATATACTGTAATATATCATGTAATATATATAATCTAATATAACATGTAATATATAATTTCATATGTAATGTCATCATTACTGTGTAAAATCTCTAATTCGGCATTGCACATTATTTCATGTTTCATGTATTTGGAGAGCGCATAGCAGAGAGAATACTGCATGGTTTGCTTCAAATGGGTGTTTGTTATGGTGTGAATATTGTTTGGTTTGTAGACCTCAGAGCTCATATAGCATTGAATCCAGATCCTGACTGGGATGTTGAGATTTTAATAATTGTTAAATGTGTATTAACATGCCTGGTCTCTTAGCTCATTCAAAGCACGCAACCTTTGGTGAAGTAACCTGTGGTGTTGATGTTTAGGGCAAGGTACAGTAGGTGTAGTGCCTTGCGTTAGGGAAATAGTGTCTAGGTAGAGTTTACATTACTGTTCCTGGACCTTTCATTTAGTCCTGCTGAGACTAGTCTCAGTTACTCCGACAGAACTAGCAGCATCACAACGGCCTTCTAATCCCGATGATAAACATTTGTTTGTTAAAATCCAAACCACCTGTTTGTTATGTTTGCATACACTTCAAACTGACATACCTGCCCCAACAGACACGCCACAAAGGAATGCTTCACTGTACAGAAAACAAAAACAGATTTAGTGCGTCAGTCTGTTATGTATAGAGCCTTGTCATCATGGAATACTCGACTACACAATGTTATTCAGGCATAAAGATTAGCTTAAAAAATAATGAAGTGTTGTATCATATTGTCTAACCTTTTCAGAAGTTTAAATGTACTGTAACAATCTGATTTTGTATGAATATGTATAAATAGTGTGAAAATAATTCTTTTGTTGTCCTGTTGTCATGAAGTTTATTTTCCATCACCGATTCAATTGGAGAGGTGAGAGACCTCTCATTCTGTGATATCTCAGGCCCTGCTAATGTGTTTTTGTCTTCACAAAACCTGTGTGAATGAATTAAAGTTAACAGTGATTGGCACATGCAGAGACCTTAAAAGTCGATTTGAATATGCCTGCTTTAGAGTTGTATATAGAACGTGCCCTGGTAATACTAAGCTGCTGTACTATGTTTTTATAGATAAGTGCCTACTCAATCAAAACTTCATATAGTAAATCTAAACAACTCTGTGTACCTCCAGATCTAAATGCATTTCTCCTTGAAGAGCAAAAGAGGTGAAAACATGTTCTCTGACGACATGTTACTCTGTTTTAGATACATTTAGTACCTTTAAAAGGTAAGCACGGCACTTTAACAGGTATGGCTCCAGTGTCTTTACCACAAATCTGTCACTTACTCTCCTCCTGCAGAACCTTTGATGCTTGACGCCATGCATCTTTGGAGAATTTTACACAGGATTGTGGTTGGTCGATTCTGAATAAGGACATGTGCCCACAAAACGAGACATTTCGTATTCCTTGTGTGCAGAGATGGGCATAAATACTGTAATAGATTACCTTTCTGGGTTGGGCTGAGTTCACAACTTTTGGGAACTTCCTCTGTAAGACACTAATGACCAGGTTAAATAAGTTCTATAATTTAAGAATGTTTTCCATTGCTCCAATTGAAGGTTTTAGTTTTTCATAGATCAAGTTATGAACTTCTTTTACCTGGTCAATAGGGTCTTACTGAGGAACTTCCCAAACATTGTGAACTCAGCCCAACCCAGAAAAGTAATCTATTACAGTATTTAGGCCCATCTCTGCAGGTGTGTCTAAAAGACTGGGTCAGACTTCCACAAGATGTATTCTCAGGCCCAATGGGGTAAATGTGATCAATCTGATTAGAGTTCCAACATATTATCTTGATTGGACAGATGAATCTACCAGTAGGCATCCGGTTTGTATTGAAAACGTAATTGTATTTTTTTTAAAGTAATTGCATTGTAAAAGTCATCCCATGTGTGATCTGACTAAAGGCTTCCGTGTTGGATTAGCAGTGTGAAAAGAATTGGCGGCTGGGCGACATATGGTTGGATGAACAAAGTGCACGCCCCTCGCCATCCTACAGATCTGTCCAATGAGGTGCAGAGCTGCCGAGATAGGGTTAGTGGGAACTGGGAAGGGAGGAAAATGGGGAAAAATAACAAAAACAACAAATATGGTTATTGGAGTAGATATGACGGCATAGTCAGTCAGTGAAAATTGAGGTCAGTTTCCATTGAGGTGGGACACCAAATTTGGATGGATGGCCATCTTCTAAAGCGCAGCGTAATGTGAGAGGTAAGAGGTGTAGCATGAGAATGTGAGATCTGTAAACACTGTGACCTTACAAAAAGTTAACTAGCTATCATGACCACAGACAGGTTAGCAAGCTCAAACCTCTTCATGATGAAGCCATACAAGGGGGACTTCGAAGGCTGACTTGTCACACCAGCGTTAACATCTTTCACTGTATTGATTCCTCGTTTTCTCCTCCAGGAAAAAGGAAGGCCGACAGTGGTCGACCTCATGCTTTACATTCTGTGGATGCATCAGTATGTTGTAAAAGGAAAGCAACTTGAATGAATGAATGATGCTCCATTTTGCTTAAATGGGCTCATGTTGTGGTGTATGGAGCCTTCGCTGCAGAATGTACACATTTTCTCTCCTCTGTCTGCCTATTTGAAACCAAAACAAGGCATTAACAAGTCCACGGTCGTAACGTAACCAATGGCTATATGCTCTGTGGGTGAGTTCCAAATGGTTGCCTGTTCCCAGTTGTACTCTGGTTGTAAATAGTGTGCTACATAGGCAATGGGGTGTGTATTGGCATGAAACCACTATACATCAAGATGTATTTATCTATGTTTTCGTCTCCAACCCACCCATTCTTTTAAAGAGCTTTTAGTATCTCCTTCAGAGGCAATTTTGGCTAACCCACACACACACACACACACACACATACACACACACAGACAAACATGCACACACACTTTTTGTATTTTTCAGGAAGAGAGAACATTATGGGGGAATAGGGAACACTACGACTTCATCCCAAGTAGGACCCTACTTAGTAGACTTGTATTGACCAGAGCTTCCTGGCACCATTCAACAGAATAGTGCACTGCATAGTGACCAGTATGACATTTGGAGCACAAAGCTTCCTCCCATCATTTCCGCCTTGGCAGAATGCTGCAAACAAAAGCCAGAGCTGGACCGGGAGTCAGATCCGATCAGTGCACTATGGAGTCACAGCTTCTACTGCACCCCTGATGCAATCTGTACCACCGCCTGCCACCGGCTGAATTCAAAACAAATTTAGGATGCTTCCCAAATGGCCCCCTTGTATACCCTTTAAACGGCAGTGTACGTTATCATTTTCCTATAGGGCTTTGGTCAAAAATAGTTCACTGTTTGGAATAGGGTGCCATTCAGTATGTTGTCGTCTCCATGGTGAGATTGTAGATTCTGCTCTGAGCCGGGATACATTTCTGTACACATGAAGCCAACACTTATCGCTCAGGAGTGGGTGTCTATTTTTCGACGGCCTCAAATGTCAATAATCACTGTCATTCTGTTTGAAAAGAGATCCCATTGACGTGAAGGTAATGTATTGTTCTTTACTATGATCCATGATTCATGGTTAAAGTCCCCCCTCACTTGCATCAAAACATAGGATAGGGGAATCTTAGTTCAATATGATATAGAGCTTTTGGCAGGCGTGCGCGGACGTGCGCCCGCATGGGTATGCGCAGGCACATGCATGCCATATCTCTGCATGGCTCCTGGATCTGTTCTATTACAGAGAAACGCTCCAGTGAGTTTAAATGAACACTATCCTCCCCTCATCATTCAGACAGGGGGGGGGGTGAGAGACTGGGGGTGGAGGTTGGTGTAAACAATGGAGAGAGAGAATAGAAGAGACAGCAAGAGAGAGGAATATGAGCGAGATGGAGCACAAACTGAGTAAGACCAGTGAACGAATAGAAAGGAATGAGAGCAGCTGTCGGGGGGGGAGTCATTTAGAGCAGCAGAGAGGAAGGTCGACAGAGAGGTTCAGAGCTGGAAAATTTTGGGCAAAAGAAACTGGGTTCTAGATCTGAATACACAGGGCAGTACATCAGAGGCAATAGTTGAAGAAGCAATGAATTAAAACTAGCTTGATTTACGAAGGCAGATGTTTCAAGTGAGTACCTTCCATCTTAGATGTTACCTTGATAAGTCCCTGGTAACTTCAGAAGGCTAAACATTTTGTTCTGGCATCCCCCCCCCCCCCCCCCACCTGATGTATACGTGCCCAGACTGCTCTCAGCTCTGTTTGGGGCCCAGCTGGGGTCTGTCATCCTCGGCCAGAGCCAATGGCTGCCGACCTCTGCAGCCTCCGACAGTGTCCCCTTAGCACGGCTTGAAGTCTCGGGTTTCAGGTTTCATTTGTAGGCAGGCTCAAGATCCGACCCACTGGATGGTTCTGAGCTTCACTTAACCTCCTCAGAGACAGACATTCTGCAAACTTTGGTTCGGCTCCCGTTTGCTGAACTTCATTCGACTGACTCGATTGACTTCTCAAGAAGTGCCGATCAATAAGAGTCCTCTGCTCTCCGTCCTTCAGACACCTCGTTCATTCCCCGGTGTATTTTCCAAGCCCTTTGTAGATCTTACTTTCTTACATCCAAACGAACAAACTGGGAGTTTCTTATCGCCTGCTGTTGATGTACAAGTTTCCTGTAAAGTACTTGTTAGTTGATTCTGAGGGCTAACATAACACTCACTCTATGTTGTTGACACATCGATGGGGTTAAGGGATATTTCTTTGAGGTTTTCGGGGAGTCTCATTCAATATAAGATGTTATGTCGATGAATCAACAACATCTTATCCAGGATCAAAGATTATTCTGGTTTGGCACACCCACCCCTCGCTTTACTGGCCTAAAGACGAAATGCCAATGTGCCAGGGCAGTGAAGTGGATATCTGTGCGTTCTAGGGTGCCGTCTTCTCGATGGGATGATTTATTTTTATTTAATTATTTTATTAGGGGTGGATCAGCTTTAATATTGCTGAGAGAATGTTGCTTCCGTCAAAGAGATTATCCACATCATCTTCAACCCCCCTTACAATTTAGTAATTTTTTCATCCATTTTTTACTTTATTTTCCCACAACCCATACCACTACTTTCTAAGTGGAGTAAACTTTTAAACCGTGAGATTTTTCTATCACATCTATCTCTTAACCCCAACACACACAATACCACGGAAACTTTCTATTTTCATAGTTTCCACCGTTTCTGAATTAAAGATGAACATTTTCGCTAAAATAATAATTACATTGTTGATCGATTGACTATGACTTATGTCAAGTCCCCAAGTATTGTTATCTGTAGCGTTAGCTCCATGAAAATGTTGCGGTGGGGACAGATGGCTCACTGGTTAGGGAGTCAGACTTGTAGTCGGGAAATTTGCCGGATCGATTCCTGACCAAATCTGGCCCTAATCATCCTCACCTTTCAATTGGCTCACTCATTCCAACTATTTCCCAGGTCGTTACCGCAAATGAAAACATGGTCTCAGTCAACTGGTAAAATTCTAACAATAATCCTTTCTCCTGGGCCAACACCTCCATAGAAGCCTCTGACATTGCATTCCTGGATGTGTGTGGTTGCAACGTCCAACCTCTTGGTAAAACCAATGCCAGTTATGTTATGTATTTACACCACACTCTGTTCTGTATTTGTCCCTCTTCCACAGCATCCACCCACGTCTGGGTCTGTAGCGGCGATCCTGATGTTGGGTTGGTGGCAGATACTTCCACTGTGACAGTGTGGCGTTGGCTCACATCCGCTATTCATCTTGCAGTCTTGGCGGCATAAAGCTGTCTAGCCTCTGACCATGGAGACAAATGCCTTTCGATGCGCTTGGTCAGCTTCTCCTACAGGCGAGGCATTGATGGTCGTTGGCGTGCTTTCCAGCCTGTTGCCAGGCACTTCAGCACCCGCTTGTGACTTGAAGTGTTCAGATCTTAGGGGGAGGCTACTTCAGCTTCAGGATCGGTGGTCTCAGACACAGCTGGAAAATTGAGTGGAGACAGATAAAAAAGAACGACAAGGGTATGAAGTATATTGCAAAAACTGAAATTTGTTTGGTGTGGATGGGGGGGTTAAAAAGGGAAAGAGATACAAACATCTGCCATCCACCACTTCAACAATGATAGTGTTGATTCGTTTATGTGGACATTTTACTTGCTTTGGCAATGTTTACTTGTGTTTTCCTTGCCAGTAAGTCCTGCATTAAATTAAGTGTGAGAAAGACGGAGAGAGCTAAAGAGAGGAGGGGGGCGTCCAAACAGGAAGAGAGTCGGCCAGAGAAACGGAAGGCCATCTGTGGTGGTGGAAGTGCTTAGGGTGCAGAGTCCACCGGGCTGCGCTATGTTGTTTATGTGTGTGTGTGTGTGGGTGCTTGGCCCGCGCTAACCTTGGAGTGGAGGTAATTGGCACTTAACATTAAACGGGCCCGTTCCCAAGGGGCTGATTCAGACCTGGGAAAACAGATAAGAAAAGACCCACTCCGCTGCATGCACACAAGCTGCTTGGAAAACTATAACACCTTCCTACCCACGGGGGGTGGCCAGCATCATAAAGTGGGAGATCCTTGGGAGAAAGACGTTTGAAGGCTAGATTTGAAGGCTAGCGCTAGTCTGTGCATTTTTCTAAACTGTAAAACAAATATGGTTAGATGAGATGTGATAAATAGATGATCCTGTGTAACAATGGCAGTCAGAGGAGAAGTGATTGGTGGGTGAAATATTGGGAATTGTAACAGTTTGGTGAGACAGGATTGGTCAGTAGATTGGTGGTTCCCAAACTGGGTTCCACGGCACCCTGGGGTGCCCTGATGACTAGTCAAGTGTGTTTCGCAGGATCTCTGCTCATTAAAATTTTTTACAATTGTGTGCAATTTGTACAATCTGCTAATAAACACAAACATAATTCTTATTAGACATTTAATGAAATCTCCATCAAAATAAGCTTTATGTCGCAACTGCTTATCTGATGAGAAAAGACATGCGCATACAGGTTGCCATGGTATCGCATGTGACATGTTCTCTCCATGACAGGTGGAAGTTGGCATTGATATCAAATAATAAAATTGTATTTGTCACAGGTATAAAGAAAAGACATGCAGCTGAATCATCTGAGAGAGCCTTGACCTTCATCTAAGAAAATAAAAGTTAGGCAGTAAAACAATAGCTATCTGTCTTTTGGCTTTATATACCATTTTGACAATAGCTGTCTCACTCCAGAAAGCCTCATTGGCAGAGAAAAACGTAAAAACATGGCATTGGTCCCAAGTCCGCTGTAGAGGCATTTTGAAGCAAGACATCCCACATATTAAGTAGCAGCAAAGATGTTGAATACTTCAAGCGATTATAAGCGCAAAATGGTAAACAGAATGCATGCATGATGTAAATTGTCCACACTTTCTGACAAAGCATAAGAGGCTAGCTTCTTGGTGGCTAGGCTAATAGCCAAAATGAAAAAGCCCCATACCTGCAACGTCCAGCCCAGGGAGGGCTGGCGTTCATGAACTTTATTGAACAGAGACATGGACTCTTTAGTATGTTTCAGTTATTTCATTGTGTTTATTCTGTTTGGGTTTCTTGTGTTCTTTTAGTGTGTGCATGGTGTTTCAGTTCTGCCTTTATAGTCTGAGTATGTCCCTAGTGTCTGTGTGCTTGTTCTGTGTTTGACCTTGTTGTGGTTTCTCCCTTGTGTGTTTTGTTTTGATTATGTTTTCCCGATCTTTGTGTCACATGATCCCATCCCATGTTTTGGTTAGCCTATCGGCGCTGTTGTTTAGTCCTCACCTGCACGCCCTTCCTTCATTAGTAAGGTATTTAGTTCTGGGTGTTTGTTTGTTCAGTGTGGTTCATTGTTTTTGTCCAGGTATATGGTTGTCTTGTTCATTATAGTAGTATTTGTATAAGTACATTCAGGTGTTTAGTGTAGAGTTGGTCTCTTGTGTTCTAGTTCATGTTGTATGGGTCTGTACTTGTGTATATGTAGTGTTGTTCTTCTTTAGTATGTTAGGTTTCATTGTAGTCACTCATGTATTCTTTTCTATTTGTTTTTGTAAATAAAATTATACTTTTGGTGAAGACGCGCCTGCCTCCAATACCTACTGAATTGTGACAATACCATAGGCAAATCTCTCATGCTACCTGCTTGCAAGGAAATTGTAAAGGTAATGATTGGGGCAGATGCTGTGAAAGAAATCAATAAAATACTGTTATCTGACAACACAATACAACTTTGCATTGATGACATGTCAGCTGACATAGAAAATGTACTAGCTGATAAATGAAAGAAAAGTGATACATTTGCATTGCAAATCGATGATTCCACAAACATAAGTGGAAACTGCCAGCTAGATTTGTTGATGACGAGTCTATTGTAGATAATATATTTTTCTTCAAAGAGCTGCCCAGCTACACAGCAGGACAGGAATATTTAAGGTTACTGATGCCTACTTGCGTAACAATGGTCTAAACTGGAGGATGTGTCATAGTATCTGTACAGATGGAGCTGCATCCACAACTGGCAAAGTGACACGACTTGAAACAAAAGTGAGAGAGCAAAAGCAAGTTGGGGGTCACCCAGCGAATGCTACAAGCGAAGCCCTAGTTGCTAAAGCAATGCCTCAAGATCTGACTGCAGTATTAAACCAAGCTGTCAAAATTGTGAATTATATAAAGTCACGACCATCTGAAGTCACATTGTTTACTGTGTAATGAGATGGGGTCTGCACACCAGAGTCTGCTACTGCACACAGAGGTGCGCCGGCTCTCGCAGGGCAAGGTTCTCGCCCGTCTTTATGAGCAGCGAGATGAAATCCGACAGTTCTCCAGTGAACATGATGTTCCCCACAAAGAACATGTAAATTAAAAGTCCTGGTGGGCCAAGCTCGCCTACATGGCGGACATGTTCAGCCATTTAAATGAGCTTACTATCAAAATGTAGGGAAAGAAGGACACCATTCTGACAGCCACAGACATACTGAATGGGTTCCGGTCCAAGCCCACATTATGGCATGTCAATGTGCCACATGTGAACCTCGATATGTTCTCCTTGTATCCGAGGACGTCTCACACAAAACAGCAGAACTATTCAATGTGATAACCTCACACCTGTCAACACTCGAGGAGACATTTGAGTCTTATTTCAATTCTACCACGATCAGATTCGCAATCCATTTCACTAATTAATGCACAGAAACCAAGACGTTGTCAGTGAAAGCACTGGAGGAGATCTCGCACCTTGAAATTGAAGTTCGGAGAAGTTGGTTTGGATGCGTTTTGGCTGCTTGAGGGACGCGGATACCCATATCTGTCAGACTGTGCAATCAGTGTCCTCTTACCCGTCCCAACATCTTACCTGTGTGAGCTGGCCTTCTCATCCCTGACGTATATGTAAGGCAAGAGGGGGAACCATCTGTCGGTGGACCTAGACATGCGCTCTCATAAATCTCCCCTGGCATGAAGAGAGTGTGTTCTCAGAAGCAGGCGCACGTGTCCCACTGACTCCGAGACTGACTTGTGTTTTGTTTGTTTTTTAAAACCTACAGTAGGACTTGTGCTAATCCTTTTAAAAATCCTAAATGAGTTTGTTTTCAGGTAGAATCTGTTTTAAATTCAAGCAATATTCCATCAATCCACTTATTCAAATGGCAATATATATCTGGCATTCCAATCTCAGTCATGTTTAAATATGAATTATATATATATTTTTTAAATGTAGGCCTTGCATACATGTTGATTTTAAGCAAATAATTTAACTTTTTCTCTAAGTTAATGATTTTGAATCATTTTAAACATTTTGTATAATAGCCCAGAGGTGTTGAGCAAAACATTTAGTTTTGTTTTCATGTGCCAAGGGGTGCCATGGATTAGAGAAGTTTGGGAACCACTCTGCCGTAGATAATTCAAAGTGCAACATAGTGAATTTGGTGCGACCTCCATCATCCAGACATTTCACTAACAGAATCAGACATTCATCCCGTCTTTGTGATATTTTGGTGAGTGGAAGAGGCTCAGTTAAATCCAAGAATCACTTTCAAAGAAAAGGAATATCCGCACACTCCAGTGGCTTCAATGCAATGATTTATTTACCAGTAGTTTGACAGTGAGCTGTCTTCATCAGGATATGATATTCAGGAGTTAGCCAGGGTGATTCAACAGAAAACCAGAACAAAATTCTTTCTCATTGTTCTTTCCTATTCATCCTCTGCCTGTCTTTTTATTTCACTGTCTTACTGGGTGTTTCTGAGGGAAAGTGTTGTGCATGCTAAACGACGTTGCCCTTGACTGAAGGTCTTCACTTGTTCTAAAGTCACATTTAAAACAACATCACCATGGTATGCTCACATGCACACACATATACAAAACACACACACTTACGCAAGCACCCACACAAACACAAACATGTTTTAAGATGTACTTGAAAAGCAGAACTGTGTACAGTGTGCCATGACATTCTGGCTTTTACTTCATTTTCAAAATAAAGCATTATAACCTACAGGCATCTTTAAAGGAAAAAGGCGCCAGGCAACTTTTTACAACGCAAATGTTGTAGGTTGTTTTGTTTGCCAACGTGTACTAAGGAGATGTAAAAGGAAACCAAGGCAAGAAAATGTACAAAACATACATCATCTTCACAAGTTTAATGAGTCAAAAGGCAAATGAATGGGAATATCTGACAGCTTCGACATTGGTAAGATACAACAACCTCGTACCATAAGGCTTTACTATAAACTATGTAAAGTTAGTTATTGATATCAAGCTAATTATAAACGAACGCAACATGTGCCATTATCTATTGTATATTGATGTAGCAATTAGCATTAAGAATGTTTTAACCAGATGGCTTTAAACAAGATTGATTATTTTATAACTGCAAGTGTGATTTACGGTACATGGAATTAACAGTGCATACGTTGTTCTCAGACTTTCAGGATGTGTCGCCTCCTAGTTCTGTGGCGAAGTGGATGATTAAGTTACTATTTGAAAGATAAGGAAGTGACTTGGAAACTCATTAAAGATACACACAGTCAGCAAAGATGTGCACGGGCCAGACAGACGGGGTCCTTCATGGGAGAACTGCTACAAGAACATACTGGAAGATTTGGCTGTACACCACAGAAGCCATTGACTCGTGGGACTCAATTATTGCCACAGATGAGTCGAAACCCAAACTTCTTTATATTATTTACGTGACTTCATTTGTTTTTTAATATTCAAGAATATTTCTTATTAACTAAGGGGGGGATGGAGTCCCCATCTTTTCATTAAAGTAAGAATAGAGAAACGTTAAAAAAGAGCACAGTTAGGGAGAACGATGCTTTGTTCTTTTTCCGCCAAAGAGAGGTGTTGAGATTAAAAGCCTCCAGGTCGTGTCTTTGAAGAAAGTGGGATATTATTTAAAATTAACAAGACTACTTTCAATAAGACTATTTGTTCTTTTATGCTTTATGCTCTTTCTCTCAACACTTTCAGTAGAACTAAACCCCCTCCACATCTCCCTTCAGGTTCTGTCAGATTCTTTCCGCCATTTTCCCTCAACGACAACAAGCAACAGGCAGACTTTTACCATGAAGCCGTTAGCATACAAAACAAGATGTAGTTAGTTTTAGCTCTTGCTCTACCTTTCTTTTTCTTTCAGTCTTTCCTTTCATATCGCAAACCAAAAAACAGGAATAGTAAAATGCTCTTTGTTTTTTACAGGATATATCTCTGATAAAATTACAACACTTCTTTTAACTGGACATTGGATGGAGTATGTAGGGTCCCCTGCCCTTTGAATGAGTGCTTTGTTTTCATTGAAAGGACATCAGACACCCACACAGATAAACACATAATAATAATAATAATTGTTCTATTTTAATAACCAGTATACGATGAATCATGTCTTTCAATAGAAGGGTTGGATTGTTATAAGCAGTAGCCCTATCAAATATTAATGCTTCCGGAAATATAAAAGCTGTTAAAAACACATGAATGGACAAGTATAATTCTATGTTTCAAATAATAGCATCATACTTCATTGGCAAACACTATGCGTCATATGGTTACATTTTTCATCTAGTTTACAATAATTTCACATTAGAACTTTATCCAAACAGTAGTGTTGTAAGGCTTTATTAGCAATTATATCAAATACAGGGATGAATAATATTTCAAAAGAGCATTGTACTAGATGAAGTTGCATCTGTGTACCGTTCGATTTTATGAGGCATGTTGATTGAATAACCTGGACATGCATATTTAACTGTTGACATATATTATGTGCGGACTGTGTATTGAAGCGTATGTTAATCATGTTGCACCTGGATATTTAAATGTGAGTGATTATGCATGTATATTAATAATGCATGTATCATTTGTGATGCATCCCCAACGTATTTACTAGTGGACTACTTGGGCCCGGATCCCAGAGGACTCTTATCAGAAGTACTGCTTTGCATATCAAATCAACAGGCATTTGGGACTCAGGTTGATTATGTATAATTATGTATTAATAGATGCACTGATTAGTGGATCGGTGTGTATAACACGGGAGGGGGGGCAATGAGCTAGCTCCGCCGATGACCGAAAGGTCTTGTATTTTAATCCTTGAGCCTCTAAGGTGAAAAATGTTTCATCATATTCTTGAGCAAGGCACTTAACTCTAATTGATTCCATTGTTCCAGATAGGTGGCTCTGCTAAAAATGACAGAAAATAAACATGTATCACAGCAGTATGAAGTGTATATGTCTTTAACATACAAATATACTGTAGGAGTGGCGTTTAAAGAAAATAATATAGTACATGTAGCTATTGTTTTGCTACTAGTATTTTTACAAGTATGCGTTGTGAATCCGCTTAGCTCCAAACTGATTACATGTGTAACACAGCTAGATTCCAAACCTTAAACTGTGCTGTCATTTTGTTCATAGACATCTTTAACTACAAAACTATGAGAAAATACAGGATTGTTGTTCGAGCCTGACTATGGGTTCTCTGACTTTCCCTGAACCTCCTGCATAAAGCAGCGCTGCCCAGGATAGATAAATCTGATAATCTATCGTGCCATATCGCTCTCCAGTGACTCCTTGTATTGTGTGCAGTGCCAAAAGAATCGGCGGCTGGGCGACATGTGGTTGATTGAACCATGTGAGCGCCCCTCGCCATCTGTCACAATGTCCATAGTCTTTGTGCCTGTTCTGTGTCACTACAGGGTGGTTTCTCCCCTATATGTTTTGTTTTGGTTTTGTTTCCCGCTCCTTTTGTCACATGATCCCGTCACATGTTTTGATTAACCAATCAGTTCTGTTGTTTAGTCCACACCTGCACCTCCTTCCCTCGTTAGTATGGTATTTAGTTCTGAGT